>WHVA01000627.1:0-57500 GCA_015179125.1 Gautieria morchelliformis | reverse complement strand
CGATTTACCTCAAACACCACTGGCCAACCGACTAAATGAATGTGAGTATCTGCCATAGATCTCCTAAGGCAATGACCTGAATGCTACATTAGAAAACATATAAAAGAACTGGCAAGAAGTTGTACCAACATCATTGCACCCCACTCTTTCAACTTTCAACCAGACCAACTCACTAAATGACCACTATCACTATCGACAACGATCTTTTATCGCTCCTACAGGAACTTTGAAATGGCCCTGAGGCAGTGCTCGTAAAACGTCCAGTGACTGACTTTGTTTTTCAGCCCTTCAAAGTCAATACCATGAATGGTGGCTGCGCTGATAAAACAGGGTCAAGGGAACTTCAAGTCCGACTTGTTAGCCCAATTGGTCCAACCAGTACCATAGGCGCTTACAGGTCACTCAAAGATGTGTAGAGGACAGGAATTATAGGCAGTAGGACTGGACTTGTTGCTCAAAAGAATAGACTAGAAATCAATTCACTCTCTCAGTGAATTTAGTTGTCACTGTTAATATTATACACTACCTAGAAATCAATTCACTACAGGATTTCTGGGTCAACAAATCAAATGAAAATAAGACTAATTTACTTGCCTCTCTCAGTGAATTTAGTTGTCACTGAGAGAGGGGGGAAATGTGTCTTACTGTGCATATACTACCACCCTACGCGGCCCTTTAGCGCCCATGGCCCGCGCGTCGAAATGATTATGTAAGGGTGCCAGTGGTGAAAAGAAGAAATTTCTTTTGAAATATAAGTACAAATCATTGGTATAAAATTTCGGAAAAATTCTGAAAAATAAAGTGATCATAGTAGAACAATCTGAAAACAAATTGGAAAGAAATACAAATGGTGGAATGTATTTGGCTTGATTTTGGTGCAGGAGCATAAATGCACCCAACAAGATGCACCAGCAAGTGTGGTAAGCTTAGCAGTTTATTGATTCATGGTCATGACTGACATACTAACATCATACTAGTTTTATGATGGATCCGAGAGGATCAAAGGTGTTATTAATATCTAGACCAAGATCCGAAGATCCCTGACCGAGGTTGAGCACCAGCGCATCATAATGCGCCGGCAGCACTTGATTTCCCTGCGACCCTTCTACATACTATCAAAGCGCCACTACCAGTTAAATAGTCAGTATTGTATGTAGAAAACTTCAGGCAGTATAATCTCCATCTTGTTGACTCAGTGAAGTCACCCGTGTTATCTTTGACTGGACGTTGGTGTTGGTCGGTGTGTCCGTTGTTGTCACTGCACGCGGTGTTAGCACATACAACCGAAGTTGTATTCCCATCTCTATTCTATCCATGTCTCTCTACAACCTTACGAGTCCCCCACACATACGCAACCTATCCTGCAGGCCTTTCTACAAAAGGAGCCCATTTCAAGTTTACCTTAGAGTTTCACACATCTGACTATCCTAACAAAGTGGCAGAGCTCCTCAACCACCAGTGCCTAAATCTCTCAAACATCGAAAGAGTGAAAGAAGGAGAACCTGAATACACATCTACAGAGTACAGTAAGCTGTTCTGTGTGTTTGTTCTAAGCATCAAGGACAACACAACTCACCTAATTACAGAGGCCATGGGGCTAAATCCATGTGATATCCACTCCTTTGTTCGTGCTATCAACAACAGGCTACAAATTGTAATGTCGACAGATTGCATGCTTATAGAGGACAGACCATCAAGGCAGTCTGCTATAAATTTGCATAAGTGCACTTGTAGTGTCTGCATTTCCTCTCTGACTTATAGTGCCGCATCCTCCAGTTACTGGGAAAACTGCCGCAGGTGGTGGTAAGTACACAAATAACTCAGGACAGAGCTGGGACTAATGCGTCTAAAATGCCTCTGAATGAATGGGATGACCCACACGAGCGCTGGTCTCAAATCAAACATATTTTCAGGTGGCACATCAACACTGACATCGATGCCATTGGCATTGATGGAGAGTATGTGCACCCTAAAGACCACAAAATGGTGTTTATGTCTGGAACATGGGTTGTTGCTGACTGAAAGTTGATGTTGTAAGCACTATATTTATCTTATTGGATTCTTGTCCTGACAACGGTCGAGCTGGGACATGACTGCTATAAAAACTGATCCCAAGCCAAGTAGCACATGCCAAATCTTGGTCAACAAGATACAAGCCATGTCAGAACCCATGAAGTCTACAGTTGAAAATACCATTTCCTTGCCACCAACACCTACCACACCTAAAAAAAGGAGGGCAGTCAAAGAGAAGATGCTCAAGCCTGCCATTTCCCGACCCATCACCCTCGAAGCAACAAGAAGAAGAAAAAGGCCATCAAAGAGGACTCTATTGTCAATGAGCCCTTTGATCGAGCTGGCTCAACTGACATAGAAATGCAATGTCGCGAGTCCTTGCTGTACCATTTAATATGTGATTATTTATGAAAACATTCCTAGAACCATCTCCAATGTAAACATTCACATATCTTGGTGATGGCACTCAAAACCATTCCTTAAAACATCAGTATAGCTACATTTTCTTGTTTTACACTTGTCCCATTTGCTGCTTAGTGCTTTGGCATACTTGCTTTATCTTGATTCACCCCTACCCTAGCTACTACCCTTCATTAGATATCGATGTCGTGCTAAAAATCCTAAAGCCATGTGTTGCTATTGCCTACACTTGCTTAAAGAATACTTGAATGTAGAGGACAGGAATTATAGGCAGTAGGTATGGACTTGTTATTCAAAAGAATAGACTAGAAATCAATTCACTCTCTCAGTGAATTTAGTGGTCACTGTAAATATATTATACACTACCTAGAAATCAATTCACTACAGATGATTTCTAGGTCAATAAATGCAAAGACTACTAGACTAATTTACTTGCCTCTCTCAGTGAATTTAGTGGTCACTGAGAGAGGGGGAAATGTGTTCCACTGCGCATGTACTACTACCCGGCCCTTTAGCGCCCAAGAGCTCGCGCGTCGAAGTCATTTCAGACTCCGCTGGGTGCAGCCGCTTGTGAAAGTAGGAATAACAAGATGAAATAGAGAGATAAGGAATGAGTGGAAAATTTCGAAAATAACCAGAAAAATGGATGCATAATACAAGAACAATGTGAGAAGAAATTGGAAGGCCACACAACAAATCGGATATATTATGCTTGATTTTGGTGCAGGAGCATAAATGCACCCAACATCTTCTTCGCTAATGCACACATTGAAGAGGGAAAAAGGCTAATCAATTGCAAGCTATGTGTGTACGTAGCAACATCTCATTCAAATCAAGATATCTACTAATCCATCTATTAGCAAAGGGGATAGACACAAAGTGATATACACCAACAATGTATCCACGCTCCGAAGGCACATTCAAGCGTTCCATCAGGTCACAGCATGCCCATCTGTTATTGTAAGAGGCTTCCTAATCTATTTTTTTCAGGGCAAATACAATGAATGGGGTAAGAAGATGGGATTTATTAGCAAATTGCCACAAGCTGGCAATGATGCCAAGGCAGCTGCGAGCAATAAGCCGCTTACTGATCACTTTGACAAGGCCACACCCAAAGAAGCCAAAGAGAAGCTCCCACCCCACTCCGATGCCCTTTTTAAGCGGGTGATTGCAACTGATCAAGTGAGCATATTTTCAGTCTATCTTAAACAGGTAAGATTCATCAATCACACCATAGCCTATTTCAGGCCTCAGACACCCACGATTCCATGAGATGATCTCTCTGGCCTCAGGTGGTAAGGAACATGTGAAGGTTCCCGCTCACAAGGTTGCGCGCACAGAGATTTTGGATTTATTCCAGAGTCATCTCCGGGATCTCAAGAAACTTCCAAATGTAAGTGTAATATATTATATATACTGTAATCTCCATAAGTCTCACCGGCACTTGCAGAGTGACTCGGTGAAGGGCCGTGTTTCAACCACGTGTGATGCATGGCAAGCTTCAAACATTGATGGGTACTTCGCAGTCACAGGGCACTGGATTGAGGAAGGGAAGGAGGGTTTAAGCCTGCAGAGTGCCCTGTTAGGATTCACGTGCGTGAATAATGCTCACTCGGCCAGACAGTTAGGACAGGCACTTTTCAAAATTCTTGATCGCATTGGTATCATACACAAAGTACGTAGCTCTTGTTAAATGCACAACAATCTCATGTCACACCCTTCAGGTTGGTTGGGTGACATGCGACAATGCAAGTAACAATACAACCATGATGGAGGAGCTGGCAACACGCATCCAGGATCGTACTGGGAAGCCGTTCGACACCGAACAACAGCGCATCTGGTTAGTCCAATTTTTCCTGATTACTAGTGATGTGCTTATCCCCTATAAGCTGTCTCACTCGTGTTATAAACCTTGCTACACAAGTGTTCCTATCTGCACACTCAAAAACACCCCATTACCACCCTCAACACCCCAATCGCCACATCCCAGACACCAATGCTGTCAAGCGGGATGCTGTGGGGCTTATTAGATCTATTTGTGTCAAGGTAAGCATAGACTATTCTCATGTTCACTACACTCACACTATGGATTCCGTTCCATAGGAACGATCATCTGCTAAACACAAGCAGATCTATCACGCACTCCAGGTTCGGCACAAGGTTGAGCGTCCAACAACACTGTTGCTGGATATGGTTGTGAGATGGTCCTCCACGTATGTTATGCTTGACCATGCATATCGAAACCGAGAGGTATATATTCATACTGTATCCTGTTACTGTCATGTGGCTGACGTCCATGAAGCATGTCAACCATTTCGTTCTCGAAATTGCCCAATTGGAACCTGATCGTACCAAGACAGCTCAGCTCCTAAGCCTTCGGCCGACTCAAGAGGAGTGGGGAAGCATCAAAATATTCCTACAACTGCTTCGTGTAAGTTCTCGGCCTGTCATTCTTTTGATAGACGCACTTGAACTAATGTATATAATATACTAAGCTGGCAGATGAAGCCCAGCATGAGTTTTCTGCTGAAAAATACCCAACATTACACCTTGCCATACCTGCCTTGGAATGCTTACACGCTGCATGGACCGAACAGGCGGTGGCATGCACTGGATACATTGAGTTTCAAGGGCCACTCCAAGCCGGTCTATCCAAAATCGCAGAATATTATCAAAAGACTGAGGAAACGGATGCCTACCTCATGGCTATTGGTCTGTGACTCCTTCTGTCCATTGGTTCACTGAATTTATTGTCCCAGTTCTTCATCCTGCACACAAACTCCATTACTTCATCAAAAACTGGGGTGAAGAACTCACCGCAAAGGTTCAAACAACGGTGGAGCAAATTGTAAGTGCGAATGCGATGCCTACATTCTAGTCATTGATAATAAGCCATCCAGTATAAGGCTCGATGGGAGACCATGTGAACTGCAGGAGATGAGACATCTGAACACACCGTTCCTAAGAAACGGCGTGCCCAGATGCTCATGGAAGACCTCAGCGGGGATGAGGATAACGAGACTGCAATTTCAGCCTCAAGCCCATCAGGCTGGATCATCGATGTGGATGACGGCTGGAAGGAGGACTTTGACCTCTTCCTTCGCTCACATGATCGCATACCGGAAGGAAAGATACTACTGCAGTGGTGGGGGGTAAGCCCTATAGACTTTTAGAAGACACACTGACTTATCTCAATACAGGCCAATGGGTGGCGATATCCCATTTGGCAGTTACTCACTTTTGACTACCTCGCTATAATGGCATCATCGGTGTCAAGCGAGCGTACATTTTCGAGCTCAGGAATCACGATCACAAAACGCCATAATCGCCTGCGGGGCGATGTGGTTGAAGCCCTTCAAGTAGTCAAATGTGCACTGCATAACGACATACTAGTACGTGAGCCTAGCCCGAGTTCGAAGTTGGAAATAGAGCTGTTGACCGAAGAGGATGGTCTGGAGGCATCCTCCAGTGACAGCAACCGCGACAGCTTCGAGTTTGGCAGTGATTGCAAGTGCGGACTACAGGATATACATGATGATGAAGATGATATGTGATATTGGTAGGATAACTACAATATACAAGTCTATGCTAGGTTCCCCACCAACAGGCCGCAGCCCAAGCCCAGCTTATCCTGAGCCAAGCTGGGCCTGCTGTTAAGGGCCTGGCTCAGGATTTGACAAGCCCGAGCCCAAGCAAGCCAGGCCCAAGCCCGGGCTTTGGGGCTGAGCCGGGCCCTGCCCATCACTATTCCTGTTGTTCCCTCGTTCTCGGTTCCTTCCTGTCTCTCTCCATGCCACTTCCCGTTCTGCCAACTCCTCTCCATATAAGCACTACTCTCGCCTTCACCAACTCCTCCACCATACAGCTCGACAGCATCGATGGCTGCCTCACGTCTGCCTGTCTTTATGCCAGCATGTTTGTGTAGGCCCTTGTTGTTGAGGGTGGTTAAATGGTGCTGATGGGTGTTGCTGGAGCTAGAGGATTTGATGCAGGCAATGGTGAGAGTATGAAAGAACACAGTGAGAGGACAACATGAGGCAATGAGCGGAGTGGGATGACTCGGATCCTTGGTGACGAGCTGCTTCAACGTTGTTGTGGCCTACTCCAAGTCTGCGCTCTGTCTTTCTGTCGTCACCTTAAGGATGTGTGACATGTGCTGACCCATCTTTGCATTCCATTGGGGGCATTCTTCCAGTCCTCTTGCCTGTGCATCGGGCCTCTAGACCCCATGCCTGCTCTGCCACACCCTGTCTGTCTACGTGCTGCGCAGCGTGTAGTGGATGGGTGTGTGCAGTGTTGTGTCATTTAGAGGGACAGATCCTCTATGAGGAGGCAGACTCATACCATGTTGGCCTCTATGTTATGCGTATCCGAGGTTCTGCTGCAGCCCCCAGACAACGGTTTCTCCCACGTGACCCATCCAGTGCTTCAGAGATCAATTGTGCATGGTGGGCAGGTTTCAGGTTCCTGGGTTCGGGTTGCTGGCTACTTTCCCTGAGCTTCTTCACTGTGGTCATGGCAACTCTGTGCTTCTGTTGTCACTTGGAATTTGGCACTGGATGCTTCCACTGACCGCCACTTCTGCTGCTTCTGTCAAAGCAGTGACATGTTACACACACATGCCAGGCACGGATAAAAAGTACAATGGCGTGCTTGAGTGTGTAAATGTGTGTATCGCGCAGCACGCAGAGGCATACTGAGGCTGAGGTGCAGATATTATGTAATGTTTGGATTTTGAAGCCCGAACACCTGGCTGATGCAGCAGCTGACCAGGCCAGACCAGTGGCTGCCCCAGTAATATAAAGCCCAACCTTTGGACCCCGCTTGCATTGCGCTGTCCCATTTGACTTGTCACCTGCCACAGCCCATGTGATCCCCGCCAATGGCATCAACTCTAAGATAATTATCAACTTGTAGTGAAGATGCCATGCTACTGTATTGGCGGGCGACATACTATGTATATGGGCGCTTTCACAAGGCTGAAAATCCCAATAATTACATTGGACACTGGACACAATACTGCCATTGTGGATCACCTAGGAAGCATTCGTCATTCCCAAAAGTCTTTCACTCACTGACAACACTGGATATCAAATTTGCTGCCCCTTCGAATCAAGGCCTGATATCACAAAGAAAGGGAGAAGGGACACTTGAGCAAGGACAAAGTCATTACCTGCTCACACAATGCAGATGACTAAACACAAGACTTTGGATACAGGCATACCTGACAAGCCCAGAACCCCAGTGCATGTCGGCCTCAATATTTCTACCATCTGCATCCTTTGGTTTGGCAATGTGGAAAACATGCAAGATAGATGCGGCAGCAATCCAAAGTGAGTCCTCTGCAAAAAACTGTCCGGGGCAGATTCTGAATTGGCCATAGAAATCGGTATTCAACAGCCCTAGCAACGTTGCAGATGTCTAACCTTCTTCCAAAGCCAAATGTGGTGTGGGAAGGATCAGGGGCACCGGGTCTGTTACCTGCTGGGAGAAAATGTTCCGGATCGAAGCGCTGGGGCTCGGCGACACATTTTCATTGTGAAGCATAGCTCTAATTTCTTTTTTGTGAAAAATTATATGTCATTCTCACGTGCACTCACCAGATGTTGGCTATCACAACTGTGGCCTTCGGAATAAAAGTGTTGCGGTACTCGTCATTCTCAGTGGTGCAGTGAGGGACGCCTAATGGTGTGCAGCATAAGGTCGATGCATGTGCTTTTGGGACTGGTTCCTACTGAGGGGTGAAACAGCCTTCCAGCGCAATGTCTCCTTTACGAGAGTGGAAACATACAGCAATTTGGAGTGGTCCTCAAATCGAGGAATTCTGTCTTGTCTGATGACGAGGTCAAGCTCCTTCTGAGCTCAACCTTGCAGGTGGGGATATGTCATCATAGCGAGGAACAAATTTGTCAATGCAGTGACCGTCTATACCAACATGTAAGCACGGATAAGCACAGAGAAAGGAGAGAGTGCCAGACCGTGCCAGCACTGGCTATATCAATGATGTATCATTGAGAATACAACACTGATGCAGGGGAAAAGATATCATACCACTATAAACTACACCCCTACAATTTTTGATTATTTCTTCAGCATCTAGGCCATCGGTGTTGAATCTATCCTCAAGAAGTGAGCTCATTGTTGAGGGGCGAGCTGTCCCAGCCACCTGGAGGGGGAATAAATACATTAAGCATTACTCTATCAATTTGCATAACTTCACCAGATGCACCTGGACCATTTCAAATGGTGCATTCCGCATTTTGATAGAGAGTTGCCTTGCAAAATTGCCTTCCACTTGAAAGGGGCGCCAGGGAGCCATGCAGGTACATATTTCACTAGCAAAAAGTTCGGTTTCAGCAACTTCCAGTGACAATTCTCTTACAGATGAGTAGTATGTCAACTAAACTACTTCCATGGGCTTCGGAGGCATTCTCGCGGACATCTTGAGTGAGCTTCACGAATTCATCGTTCTCCGGTGCTATCTTGTGTCCATATGTGACAATCATAATGATAGCACCTGCCATACTGTGCATGCTCAACTGTCAGGTAGAAAATTCGGTGGATTCCTGTATTCACCTCTTGAGATGAACGACAAAGCAATTGGGCTTAGTTAGTAGATGTCATGACGTGTTTATTCCTCATACTCAGGTGCTCTGTCCTGCCATTTCTCACCCCATTTCCGTGTTCGTTCCGATCACCATTGTCATGCTTGGCAACCGATGCTCGCTGTTCGTGCCAATTACCATCGCCACACCGTCAAACGCACGATTGACGTCTTTGGACTGACTTGGCAGTCATCACTGGGTCCACCACCTCCTCTGCCCGACCCTCTTCTGATGGTGTTCTGATAATTGGATTGTCATGACCTGTGTATTTCCTGCACCTTGGTATCCCCATTTCCCCTTTCGCTACTCCTCCTCAGTGTTCGCTTGGCTTTGCCCTCCACCTTGACCTCTCCTCCTCTATGTCACCTCTGTTCGCCCTTCCTTGCATTTCGCTGAACGGCCATTCGCTGCTCACATCATTCGCCAGCAGGCACACCATCAAATATGATTGATACCATTCACCCGGCATGATGGCTCATCATTAACCCCATCGTCTTCTTAATCCAACCCCATTGGGCGTTCGTATGGTCAAAATGTGTTCGCAGGACATCCCTTCCATAGGTCATGCGGGATCAACCCAGTAGACCAAGAGTCCGTGCAGGGTAGCATGTATGCGGGTGTCATGACCGGTTTATTTCTCCTACCGTGCTACCTCCATGTTCCCCCTCGTCACTCCCTAGCATCTTCGTCAGAGTTCGCCGCACCTACCGACCACTCCCCCTCTACGTCCACCCTACTCGCTGTTCGCCCCATCCTCCGAACCGCTGTTCGCTGCTCGCGCATTTCGCCAGCAGGCACGCCATCAAATATGATCGATACCAATCACCCGGCATGATGGTTCATCATTAGCCCCATCATCTTCTTAATCCAACCCCATTGGGTGTTCGTATGGCCAATGTGTGTTCGCAGGGTGTCCCTTCCATAGGTCGTGCAGGATCAACCCAGTAAACGAAGAGTCCGTGCAGGGTAGCATCTATGCGGGTCCCAAGACATGGTTTTGTCCATAAGTGCCTTGGCCCCCTTTTACTCTCCGTCGTTCCACGTTCGCATTCTTCCCTCACTCTATTGTATGTTTATTCCATCTAATTAGTATCATGACTGCACACCCCTATCCAACCCTAACTCACGACGGCCTCTTTCCTATTTGCTAATACCTTGTGAGCATTCAATATAAGTAGTTTACATTCGCATGTATATTCTCCAGTTCAATTATCATACGTCGTTCATCTTGTGCAGCTTTAACCTCGCCGTGGTCACCGTCTTAAGTCTTCTCTTGGAGATTTCCATCTTCGACTAGCAGAGGACTTCGGCATCACTGGTGAGTTCTCATACTTCATCTTCGTTACCTTAGCCTTCGAACCATTTTCTGTGCTGTTGGCGAAGGGATTGTCGAGACTTAGACAGCCCTTCCGTGAGACCTTGCACGTTACATCGTCAAGTGCCACGGGCTATTTCGCTACAACTGTAGATTGGGTGAACCCCATTCAGGCAGCCCTCTTACCTTGTGAACATTCATTGGTTCATCTATTGGCCGAACGGCATACTTATTTGCACAAGTTATTCGGGTATTCGCTGTGTTCACTAATACACGATATTAACACCTAAAAACCAATATTGACAGTAGATTCTGCAGAAGCACCTTGACTTCATGAAGCATGACCAGTCAATAAGACATAGCGCCCACATGCACCTGGAATTTCTGCTGCACGATTTGCCTGTGAGTAGAAAATCCTTCCGAGTATGTGTCATGACCCGTATATTTCCCTTGCCCCGATGTCACTATTCCTCGTCTCATCATTCCTCTTGCATCTTCACCCGAGTTCGCCCAACCCATCAACCATTCTTCCTCTACGCTCACTCCATTCACTGTTCTCCCCATCCTCCGAACGACTATTCACTGCTTGCATCATTCACCAGCAGGCACGCCATCACATACAATCGATACCATTTACCCAGCATGATGGTTCATCACTAGCCCCATCACCTTCTCAATCCAACCCCTTTAGGTGTTCATATGACCAGAATGCATTCGCGGGACGTTCTACTCGTAAGTCATGTGGGATCAACCCAGCAGACGAAGAGTCCGTGCAGGGTGGTGTATATGCGGGTCCCAAGGCGTATTTCCGTACATAAGTGCCTTCGCCCCCTTTCCTCTCCGTTGTTTCATGTTCGCACCCTTCTTTCGTTCTATTGTATGTTTAATCCATCTATCTGTATCATGACTGCGCACCCCTATCCAACCCTGACTCATGATGGCCTCTTCCCTATTCACTGTTACCATATGAGTATTTGGTATAAGTAGTTTACATTCACATGTATATTCTTCAGTTCAATTATCATATGTCCATCTTGTGAAAACTTGACCTCGCTGTGATCATCGTCTTGAGCCTTCTCTTGTAGATTTCTATCTTCGACCAGAAGAAGACTTAGGCATCACTGGTGAGTTCTAATACTCCATCTTCGTTACCTTAGCCTTCGAATTATTTCCTCTGCTGTTGGCGAAGGGCTCCGAAGGAGTGCCTTCGCAGGCAAAAGGATTGTCGCTACTTAGACAACCTTTCCGAGACACCTTGTACGTTACATCGTCAAGTGCCACGGGCTATTTTGCTGTGACTGTAGATCGGGCGGGCTCCGTTTGGGCAGCTGTCTTATTTTGTGAACATTTATTGGTTCATCCTCTTCGCCGAACGGCATACCTATTCGCACAAGTCATTTGGGCATTCGCTGTGTTCACTAATGCACGATATTAACACCTAAAAACCAATCTTGACAGTAGGACATGAGAACTAGGTTCCAATCCCATCCTCTGCTGAGATTAAATAATGAGAGGTCATGAAGCGTCTCAGATTCAAAGGCATTCACAGCTCCTTGATGATGGGAAGACGAGGTCTGTCTGAGTAAATGGTGCCCTTCTTGCCCAACAAGTTGTTAGCAGCCTTGTAGGAGTTGATAGAGACAATGGATTTTCCGAGTATATTGAAGTAGACAATGTCACCTGTTACTTTGTTCTTAGCCTATGAGGTCAACAACTGCAAGCAATCGCATTCCTCGTACCATATTTTTTCACTATATTTTCATATGCAATCCACTGGTAGCCACTCTTGGGCAGGTCATGTAAATTCCCGATCAAGAATAGGGGTTGAGGTCCTGGAGGAAATGGGAGGCCTTTAGGATTGTTTGCAGTCCTCTGCCAACATACAAAGACAAACATGGTGAGTGTTGTTAGTAATCGGAATGATGAGTCAGCTGAGGACGAACTGGCACACACACAGCCGGACATTCGAGAACACTCTCGACTCCAGGATGCTGGTGCACCGGCACGGCATCAGCACAGCAGCTCAAAGCAATTAGTGATATAGTGAACATCATATATCGTATAAAAGCAGGCGATCTCGAGTAGATCGAATATTAACATCATGTTTTATATCTCCTTCGTTCCACAGGTTATGGGCCCTGGCCGTAACTGAACTACTACAGACCTAGCCTATCCTAACTGCACACAAGAGCACTCTATACTCCATCAACTCAATACTGATCACCAATGTCAAGTAGCAACAACACATGCAAGATCAATCCTCTAAACGGGGATAATTACGCCGCATGGCGCTGGCAGCTCAAGTGGATACTCAATGATCTGGATCTATGGGACATGGCCATCGGCAGGGAAATGCAACCGAGACCAGCAGATGCCAGCAACGTCACTGCGGCCGAACAGCAGGGAATTGACGATTGGAGAAAGAAGGACAAGAAGGCTAGAAATGAAATTTCTCTCAGAGTTGCCGATGAATGACTAGTATAGATTAATCAAACAATGTCTGCATTTGCAGTATGGACTAGTCTACAGGCGATATTCAAATCTAAGGGAGCCGTGGGGATCGTAAATCTCTGATGAGATTTCTTCCAGACACTTGCCAAAGACGGTGCGAACATGGGGGAACACATACGCAAGCTCCATGGCATTCAACAGGAACTGAATGCGCGGGGGCATTACATCAGTGACACTGAGTTCTCGAACACATTGCTGACATCATTACCAGAATATTGATCGGTGTTGTCAAGATTGGTTTTTAGGCATTAATATTGTGTATTAGTGAACACAGCAAATGCCTGAATAACTTGTGCGAAGAGATATGCCGTTTGGCGAATAGAGTGAACCAATAAATGTTCAGAAGATAAGAGGGCTACCCAATCGGGGCTTCGCCCTATCTACAGTCGCAGCGAAATAGCCCATGGCACTTGACAGCGTAACATGCAAGGTGTCACAGAAAGGTTGTTTAAGTAGCAACAATCCTTTTGCCGGCAAAGGCGCTCCTTTGGAGCCCTTCGCTGACAGCGCAGATAATAGTTTGAAAGCTAAGGTAATGAAGATGAAGTATGAGAACTCACCAGTGATGCCTACGTCTTCTTCTGGTCGAAGATAGAAATCTACAAGAGAAGGCTCAAGACTATGATCACAGCGAGGTCAAGTTTGCACAAGATGGACGTATGATAATTGAACTGAAGAATATACATGCGAATGTAAACTACTTATACCGAATACTCGTATGGTAACAGCGAATAGGGAAGAGGCCATCATGAGTCAGGGTTGGATAGGGGTGTGCAGTCATGATACAGATAGATGGATTAAACATACAATAGAACGAAAGAAGGGTGCGAACATGAAACGATGGAGAGGAAAGAGGGCGAAGGCACGAAAACACGCCTTGGGACCTGCATATATACCACCCCATCGCAGTCATGATACAAATAGATGAAATAAACATACAATAGAATGGAAGAGGAGTGCGAGCATGAAACAATGGAGAGGAAAGAGGGCGAAGGCACCTATGTACGAAAACACGCCTTGGGACCTGCATATACACCACCCTGCACGGACTCTTCATCTGCTGGGTTGATCCCACATGACCTACGGGTAGGACGTCCCACGAATGCATCCCGGCCATATGAACACCTAAAGGGGTTGCATTAGGAAGATGATGGGGCCAGTGATGGACCATCACGCCGGGTATAGGATGTCGACCGTGTTTGATGGTGTGCCTGCTGGCGAATGATGCGAGCAGCGAATGGTCGTTCAGCGAATGGGGCAAAGAGCGAATAGAGCGAACATAGAGGAGGAGTGGTTGAAGGGTAGGGTGAACTCAGGCAAAGATGTAGGGGGAGTGATGAGGGGAAACATAGAGACTGTATGGGAACCGCTGTTCAACCAGCACACTACATGGTCTTGGTTCTAGCTGTTCAACCAGCTCTCAAATGTCTCTTTATTGTAAATTTGTAGTCTGCATCAAAGGCCTTTAAAAACAACCAATTATCGCCCATAAAAAATGTCTACTGTCCTGATAAGGCCTATTCAAACATCCCTCTAATTATCTATAAATTGTACCTATTTTTCCAAGGCTGTCTCCACTCAAACTCACTTACTTCTGTGCAGCAGAGTTGTGGATACACATGTCCCCACAACTCTGTTTCGGACTTCCGATTTCAAACTCCGACCAGACGCTCGTGTCACTCGCGGCTTATGCACCCGTGGTCACCCACAAATCCGGTCAGGTGGATCCTTCAGACTCAGCCTCTGAGTTTGAAAAGCCTAGTCATTTGCTTGTACAGCCTCAATGACTCAACTGACTCATGCACACCTTGGTGAGTCACATGCTCATGACTCACCCAAGCTGTCATGAATCACATGGGCCCAATTAATGACTCATTCCTGACAAATCAAGCCCTGGTTGGTGGAAAACCTAGTGGAGTCACCAGTAGGAGTCATTTCTAGTCACTGTGAGTCATTATGAGTCAGACAGAACCTTCCTACACATTCCGAAATGTTCTTCGTGACTCATTCCCCCATTCCATTACTAGATAGAAGGTCCTATCGCTTAGTTAAGCGCCTGTACAATACAATATAAAAGGAGGCCCTTTTTGCCTGCCATTCATCAGCCAATCTACCACTCACCTCGTGTGACTTGCATCTTACTAAGCTGCTAATCCCAGCTAGGGTTATTCACTTACTTTAGTGTCTAATTCCTTGTTAAGTAGTTACTTTACTGCTTAGCCACTTGGACTAATCCTCCGGGTGTAATTCTACAGAGTGAGTCTGTCAATTGAAAGTCTTGCCATTCGCACTCCAATACCCGAGACAATCTAGTCAGTCGATTTTCCTGATTAGACTTTCACAAGTCGCTTTGTTCACAAAACTTGTCCCTCATTTTATTGCTGTGCGCTGGTAGATTCTCAGTGCAGTCCATTTATAAACTCGCCTGCTAAGTACATTCCTGTATATTTTGGAATACGCTTGGACCCCGATAGTGTCCTTGAACCTACAGTCTTTTAGTTTATTGTTCAGTGCTGCTAAGAAACGCATTGCCTTCCATCCGTATTAACTTGGACTAGTTCTTACGTGGATTGCAACGAAGGCACAAATATTAAATTAATTCCGGAGTTGTGCTGCAGCATTGTTTAATATTCTTTGAGTCTCGTAAATGACACGTTCTCATAGAGTGAAGTGTTAGCAATAACACCAAAGTCTTGAAGAGTTCCAAAACAGAGACAGCGAGGTAAGGGAAATAGACGGGTCATGACAGGTGTGTGGGAACCATTGCTAACGAAAAACCTCACGAAAAAAGGATTAAAATCATTTTAAAACCTTGTTTTCCCAGCTGATAGTAGCAAATATACGTGGCTATTATTGGGAAATCACTATTCAAATATTCCTCAATTTTCCTCTTATTTTTTCGCCATTTAACTTGACTTCCCTGGCTCAAAAACTCTCTATTCTGTCAGGCAGAGTTGCAAACCCACACACGTCCACAACTCTGCCACAGCCACTCAGTTTCAAACTCCGACCAGAGCTATCCATGAACCGTGAATTTGGAGTCGCAGGCACTCAAGCACCTACAACTCTGGCACCTTGGCTCACTCAAACTCAGCCACTGAGACTGAATGTGTCCTCTACCGCTTACACAAGCCTGTGCAATTCAAACCCAGCAGGCACATGACTTGTATCATAGAAACCATGGCTGTGCAAGGCTGCGTATAAAGTCACACAAAGACATACAAAGCCATAACTAGGGTGCAGGTTTAGCAAAGCCTATTGGATGAATGGATCCTCCAAACACAACACTACGACACCAAACAGGTCCCTTGATGTCATAGGGGCTGTGCAGGGCAGTGTATGGCTGTGTATGGCTGTGAAAAGCTGTGCAAACCAGGGAAGGTGATTGGCTATCTATTTTCAGTGTCTTTGCACAAACACACCGCAATAGTTACGAGGATGTGTTTTAGCAGTGCAAATATTTACATATGACATCACTTGCCTAATAGATAGAAGAACCCCAGCTTATGTAATCCTGTGTATTTTACAATATAAAAGGAGGCCATTCTGACCCCCTTGAATCATCATTCTAGCAATCCAACATCTTCTATCCATGTGACCTCATGTGACTTGCATCTTACTAAGCTGCTAATCCCAGCTAGGGTTATTCACTTAATTTAGTGTCTAATTCCTTGTTAAGTAGTTACTTTCCTGCTTAGCCACTTGGATTAATCCTCCAGGTGTAATTCTACAGAGTGAGTCTGGCAATTGATAGTCTTGCCATTCACACTCCAATACCTGAGACAATCTGATCAGTCGAATTTCCTGATTGGAGACTTTCAGAAGTCACTTCCACAAAACTCATCCATCCCTCGCTTTATTGCTGTGCACTGGTAGATTATCAGGTCAGTCCATTTATAAACTCGCCTGCTAAGGCAGGTGCTCGCAACTTTTTATTATATGTAGATTCACCCATTTTATGCTCAGATTATAGAAAAGAAGAGGGTGAAAATACATGGCAATCTTATTGTTGGGAATTTGTCCCTCCCCGAGCGGCGGCTCCACCGATGAGAACGCCTCTTCTTATTTTTACGCCTCTTCTTATTTTTACGCCTCTTCTTATTTTTTCTACCCACTTTTAATATACACTATATCATTATAACTATTCATACTAATACTCCTACTCATATCTATTAG
Organism: Gautieria morchelliformis; assembly: GCA_015179125.1. Classification (NCBI taxonomy): domain Eukaryota; kingdom Fungi; phylum Basidiomycota; class Agaricomycetes; order Gomphales; family Gomphaceae; genus Gautieria; species Gautieria morchelliformis. The sequence goes on along the minus strand of WHVA01000627.1, from coordinate 40,460 downwards.
AAGTATCTATCCAAGTATCTGTTATTCTATCTTGTAGTCAGATACTCTCTCATATGTATATATATCTCTGAGATGTTTAAACATATACAGAATATTCTAATAACATCTATTATTCTCCATATAAATACTACTATATATTCCTATATGTTGTTATTAATACTCTTATAATATATATTATATACTCATATATGCTGTATCACATGACCATTTTGATTATCCTCCTATGAAATAGTCATGCAGACCATGAACTTGGTGTGATAAGCGCGCTAATCCAATATATTGCAATATAGTCCAGTGCAATCAGAACATGCTGACATTGTGCAAGCAAGGCTTCTGAACTGATAGTGTCATGCTTTGTTTCAATTAGCACATTCTCCATCTATCTCATCCCCCTCCTGCCAGTCATCCTCCACATACATATACTCTTCACCATGGTCACCAGATTCAGACTACTCAGACCAATTGCTACCATCCTCCCCTGAGCTGCTGTCATCACCCAGTGATGAGGGACCATCAACCTTCATTTGCTGATACCTTACATGTCTTTTATATAAGTAGCCTGCATTTGCATGTATATCCCCTGGTTCAATTATCATATGTCTACCTTGTGCACTACCTTGCCACACTGTGATCATTGTCCTGAACCACCCCTTCTAGACTGCTACCTCCAAGAAAGGACTAGGACTTCACTCATGAGTCTTCACCCCTCGTCATTTTCCCTTCACCTTTCAGGCGATCATCATGCTGTTGGCAAAGGTCTCAACAAAAGGATCATTAATATCCAAGTGGCCTTTCCACACAGCCTTGCATGTTACATCATTGAGCAATGTGAGCCATTTGCTTGGACTGAGATCACCCTATACCTTGTAAATCTTGACTCATAATGGTACAGTAGTAGTCTATTGTGATGTCAAATTTTTATCATCATTATCATCATCTCGGGCCTGTGCTTCACACGGTATGACGTAAAGGCTCTAACTTCGTCGACATCATCGACAATTTATTCAAACACACCAAGAATTTCATTCTATAATGGATCTTCACACGCAATACTCTCTTCTCATTTCAGTACAAATAGCAATCAGCGCCTTTGCGACATGGTCGAAATCTGACAGCTGAAGTACGGTATCGCCTATTAGATACCTTTCTGAAACGTAACTCGAACTCACTTGGTTCCATACTTGTGCACTGCAGCGTGTCCACCAATGACCGTCGTGGACAAACACCGCTGCGAAGCAGTCCCACTCGTCTAAAAGTTTCGTTTCCATAACGGTGCGCATCTCCGCCAGTTTGTGGGCAGGAAACGAAGGCGGGATAGGTAGAGGTAGAACTACATTAGTCTGTTCTCGAGGAGTGAGTAGACCGTGTCAATATAGCTCTAATTACTAACCATGTTTGCTGTGAGCTCTTCAGGCATCACGCTTGTTTGAAGAAGTTGCGCCAGTCGCTTCCCGCCTTTGACAGCAAGAGAATGGCAGTACTCGTTAATACATGCTTCGCCTCCAAGCTTGGCTCTGAAGTCAAGAGCTGCCACAAATTAAGATGCTTGGCTGAAAGTTGTATCGCGACGAGACTTACCTGGCATCACACTCAGAAACGGGAGGGGATCTATCGTTCCGGTCCCTACCACGGATTATTAGTTGGGTGCCAATGATAGGTACAATAACTGAATTACAGTCGAATTGACCAACGAAGTTAGGTGCCTTAGGGGTATGTGGAAGGTCGGGATCCTCTGGGGATACATATCCAAATGAAGTAGGGATGGCTGACCGTATAAGGTGTTGATTGCTGGAGTGGAATATTGAATTTATGGATCACAAGAAAGAGTCATACTTACTGCCGTGGGACATATAATACTGCACAGCCACGCTTTGCAAACAACCATTTATTACAGTTCTGTAAATCAGAGGTCAGACTTTATATTCGACATCAGGGATATGATGTTGACAGTGATCACTAACAGAGACCCAAAAATCGGGGCTGGTCTTGCCCAGATTGAGGACTTGCTGCCCAATGCTGTGAGCGGCATCGACAATACTCAAAACATTCTCTTCCTTGCAGATTTGAACCATCTGTTCCCAGGGTAGTACACATCCGGGGTTACTGACAACAGAATCAATAATAGCGACGACTTTCTGGTTTGGCTTGCGGGACAGAGCTTGCAGGTGTGCTCTGAAATCGTCAAGAATGGCGGCATGGGTAGTGGGAAAGGCGAGCTTCATATTGGAGATCTTGGGGTGAGGCGGGAGATCATGAATATACTGCTGTGTGCGCAAAACGGCGCCGTATGTGGTCATCGCTGACCCATTGCGTATGAACAAATGAACGATTCGCAAGGTACCAAACTTACCGCCAACGATATTATCGTCAGAGTTCCAGGTAAGATTTCGTAAGACAGTGTTTATGCCGTGGGTGGCATTTGGGACCATAACAATCTCGTCTCCAGCGGCACCGACAAGGCGTGCAAGCCGTTCTCGTACGGTCGTCAAACGATCCTCGTACAGTCTGCGCATGAACCTGTCTGGACGGGATTCTATTTCGGCGGATAGCACCTCGACAGCTTCAGAGACCGCCCGAGGGAGAGATCCGAACGAACCTACATGAAAATCACTGAGTATGTAGATCATCACGTGGGATCGATGAGTAGGCACACCTTGGTTCAAGTTGATATAATCTTTATGGAACCCGAATTGAGATAGAAGGGCGCGCCCAAACTCTGGTGGTTGGTTGGCCTCGTGGAGTAAGGTTAAGTGTGAATCCTTGACGCGGCCATCCATGGCTCTACGCTCATCGACTAGGGGATAGTCGCTATTGTCGCTGCTACGTCCGACCCAACGCCACAGCTTTTCCCTCACGAAAATGTCAAACGACCATATCTCGGGAATCAGGCGGTCTATGTGGTCGCCCCAAACATATGTCTGAACCTGGATGAAGTCCTTCAACTCAGGTATAGAGGACTCTGGAGCGACAATGGTTTGAACAGAATCTAGCAGGGGAGTGAAAGAAGACAATGGGGAGACAGATACGGTTTTGCGGGCGTATTCCTACACAGTATTCGGTGAAATCAGCTGTCATGGACACGAGATAAGAAAGGAAGCGTACGTCGCCTTCGAAGATGTCCACGAGCCTGATATCTTCGGCTGTGAGACCAGAGACGACGGTACCTCTTACAGATATCTCGTCCCTGGTCAAATCGCGCTGGAAAAGCGATTGTGCAGATTCATATGGAACGATAGCTGGGTAGTCGCATCCCTGCTCACGGTAAGTAACCAAGCTGAGGAAGTTCCCGATGGCATGCCTTGACGTGGTACCGAGCGAAGTCTAGCAGAATGGCAGGTGAGACTTGTAGATGGTCACCAGTGTTGCCGATGACTCTTCTCAGGACTTCTGGATGAAGGAAAATGCCATAAAAGAAAGCAGATGTAGTAGCAGACATGGAGACTGAGGGTATACTGTAATGATACTTGTTACTTATAATATCGATACTCGGCTTGCGATCATGTGCTGCAGATTCTTCGGCTGACAAGTCAGCACTTTAATGAACAGTACTGTACTTACCGGTTGTAGATATAACATCCACTGGAAAGAACTCCACCGTAATCACGAACGGGGGATACGGATACTGCGCTCCCACCACAGTGCTATTCAAGCCAAAGTTGACATCATGCTTCTTTTCGCACTTGACGTTACTTTTTAACAACTTCAAAATATGCCGTACTGGTTTTCAGTATGCAAATGAACTAAGTAGGTGGTCTGTCATATGCAAATTATACGCAGTACGTTCACGCCCGTGAAAAGCGGCTATGCTGGCATAGGGCTCGGCGCCGTACCGTATACGGGTACGGCCAACCTACGGTCGCCTCTGTACCGTATCCTGGGCCGCCAGCAAACTGCTCGACGGTACGGGTACGGCTGTAGGGGCTTTATAGGATGTGTGATACTTAAAATGTATTACAGCCACTGTAAATATCTAGCTATATGTTCCTTATTCGTCCAGCTTCACCCATGCCAACTTGAGGGTCTGTTTGATGATCATCATACGGGTAGTCTGTGCCTTCAGACTCGCGCGCCGCAAGGACACCGTATCTCGATAACCAGAGAAGATCCGCTCCACTGCGACGGCAGAGCCTGGCATGCAGCGTATGAGTCAAAGAGCTGGTACAGTAAAAAAACCTATCTGGTATTGTCATGATATCGCGTGCGAGTTGACTAAATGTTGGGAATTGAGCCATGCGAGCGGCCCACCACTTTACTGGGTTGCAGTCTTCCCATAGCTCAGGAGGAGGAAGTCTAAGGAACTCTTCAATTTCGCTTAGATAGGCCATGGGGGGTATGTGTCTTATACCTTGCAGTGAAATTGGATTTTGTGGGTGATCCCGACTACCACTTGACATTGGAGCGGGGCCTGTAACTTGCGGGTGCGGCGATTCTACAGGACATACGGAGAGCTCAGCTTGCCAGAAGAAGAACAGGAAACAAGCAGAGCAGAGACACGATGCTGCGCGCCTCACGTTACGAGACGATAGCCAACGTTGGCACCAAAAGCCCCTGCCACACAGGCACTGACCCGCAGTAGGCCTTGCCCAAGGAGCACATGCAGAGAATGAGCCATGAAGGTCAGACAGAAAAAAAGACATATTAATGGCACCATTGTATGCACGGTGCCATTGACATCCAGTGTTCAGTAGGTGAGGTTGACGGGATGAACCCACACACGTCTACAATCGCCGCTTCTACGAGCCATGATCACCATAGTTTGTCTCTACATGGTTCCCTGGCCAAGGACTACCTTTGGCCTGTAGCGGAAGTAATGTTTCGGAATGTATCCGTCTGCCCATGTGCCACTGGCCCATACCAGCCCCAGAGGTGTACCGGCACCAGGGATTAGCCATCGGCTCCACCGGCACTGGTGACCCTCGGTGTAACAATCAAATGGGACATGGCGGTAACTCCCTGCCGCCCACAACGGATATTCCCCACCAGGGAAATGAGCGACGGTCTTCCTACATACGACACGATGATCAGCGCTCACGTGTCAATAGGTCTGACCTGATTTATGTGTAACGTGGCGGCATAGCATAGGCCAGTGGGTCCATTATGTGGCTGCGTCCTCAGAGGAAGTTATTGCGTCGACGGCTCGACGCGCGGCAGCCCCTATCATGAACCTGCGCTGAGCGATTGCAGTTGGTGAACCACCATGACCCTGCCCAAATTCCCAGAAGGCAAGGCTCCCCCTATACTTCTTAGCAGGGCCAGAGTCGTAGCTCTGTCGTGGGAGGCTTGAGCATTGCGAGCTTCAAGTTAGAGAATACTATGTTTCCCATCCGGGGTATTTCTATTGCGACACCCTGATCCGTGACTAACACGTCATGCTACTAGAGTCGGCGTGGTATCCTACTCACCTAGTTAGGTCTTTCATCGGTAACAAACAGAAATGCCGGGTCCGCATATCGGGGGCGCGGCTAAAGAGCGCTGCGGGCTCTCGACCTCCGACGGGAACCATAACCGGTCGGGCCGACCAGTTACTACCCGTAGCCCCGGGCCAGTGGGTAAGGTTTCATCATAAATACCGTATCCGGAGAAGGTAGCTACTCAAAGGCTCAACATTCAGGTGTATTCCAGTACTGGTAAGGCTTCCAATTTTATGAAGTACTGTACCATTACGACCATAGGTTCAGAGCTCGGCGGTGTGACATGAAATTTTACCTAGTACTGGTTCAGAGGTAACCGTGACACGTCACTGAACTTAAATTAGTTTAACGAACACCATATGCGGTCCATCCGACTGAGGTGCGAAAAAAAATTGACTTAACCTGTAGTTCAGTGAATCAGACCTATGTGTGACAGGTGACTACGGCTCTGGGAGTTCAGGTTCAAGGGGTCTTGTGACGCGTGGCTGAACCTATGGTCGTAATGGTACAGTAAACCTATTTTGCTGATCCTGTGTTCAATGTCTAGTACTTGTTCAACTCGATGGCCGGATGCCTGGCTTCTATTCGGGTGCTTCAATGCTCATGGAATAACTGTGGCTCTCATAATGGCAAACCTTGGACTCACGCAAACGGGTAGTAAGTGCTTACACATTCTACCGGTTTCTAAACTGCTATAGAAAAACAGTGTGGAAGTAGTGACAAAACGCGACACCGCGGCGTGTACCTCGAGTGGCACCACTAAGAGCATTGGTTACCAGTAGACTCCCGCTTGCTTGGACAAGAGATCCGGCCATTGTCCAAGTGTCCGAATCCTGGCCATTCCGGCAACCATATCAGGCTCCTCGACCTCTGTTTCTGCGCCGTTTTGGGATGCGATTGTGTACCTTCCTTGACTAAATAACTCAGGTGTGCAATTCAGCCGGTTGCATTAGCAGAGTCTACATAAGAGATTTCTTTAATCAGCCACCATATTCACCCTGGCGAATAGACAGACCCCTAGTCATTTACAACAAGATCACAAGTTGCCTAGCAGAACTTCTATGACTTCGACGGGAACTAGGTTATGGTAACGAAAAAGTCTTAAACAAACTGAGGTAAGCTAGCTCCTTCTTAACAACCTACGTAGTACCTCTCAGGCTTATCAACGTCAGAACTAGTAGATAGACTATTAGGTATACCCGACCTAGTTGCGGCGCGAAGCCACTTTAAAAGGAGTCGATAAGCAGCGACCTCACGTCTCAAATATTTCCTCAGCCATGTCACAGACAGTAACCGACACCTTACCAGCACAAATTCTAATATCCACAGGCCACGGCACCTTCCCCACAACTCTCGCCACCTCTACGATCACCCTCCCCAAGCTCGACCGTCAGCAAGCTGGCCACCTCCGCCACTTCCACAACCTCGCCTCCCAGCCCGACGGCGAATGGGCACACATGGAGACGCAGGAACAGACTCAGGACTGGCTCGATGCCTATCGCTACCAGCTTGCCACTATGGCGTACGCCGCCGGAGCCGCACACTACCACCGCCTGCAGGTCCTTCGCGGCTTATTTCAAGAACTGTTGCTCAAGCTCATCCATAAGATGTTGAGGAAGGAGGTATGGGGATATTGGTATCTGACGAGCCAGAGTGGAAAGGGTGTCGATCCAGATATAACAGAGCTGCGTCGCCCGTGGGCTGACCCGATCGTGAGGGAGAATATCATGGTTAGTTCTCGCATTCCAGATGATAGTGTTATTCCGGCGCTGATGTTGCATTAGTATTCTGGCCATCTTCTGCTGATGGTGACCTTATATGCCATGCTTTTCGACGACGACAGGTTTGACCAAGACGACGCGTTGACCTTCCACTGGGACCCAGTCATGTGGGGCATGGGCCCCGAGAAATTTAGCTACACAACGAGTAGTTTGCAGGAGACGATCCTGAATCAGATGGAGCAGAACGGGTGGGTCGGCGCCTGCTGCGAGCCTAACCGGATATTCGTCGTATGTAACCAGTTTCCGGTAAGTGGACAGGACGCCTTGGTCAGCGACCGCTAAAATCCGACTATAGATCGTCGGCATGAGGTACAATGACGTAAGGAAGGGAACCAAGGTGGTTGATGGGGTCATAGCGAAGTACACCAAGGCGTTGCAGGATAGTCGCATGATCAATGGCGATGGGTTGTTCGCACAATTGTATACCGTCAAACAAGCCCTCACCGTGCCTGCGAAAAGCATTGCCTTTACTGCTTGGAACGTTCCTTCATCTCGCTCGATCGTATATGTAAACTCATCCTCAGCCACGTTGATGCAGGGGCGCCACTTACATGAATGGATGGAACCACGACCTACCGAAGATGTACCCAGCCCAATCCCTGGGATTTATCACCCGAGTGGACCAGGATCGCATCAACGTCAACACCACCGACGTCGCCTTCACGCTTCGACGACTCGCAAAGGAAGAAAATTGTGACGTCAACGATCTGGCCGTTGTTGCTCGCGCCCGCGACATCGCCTCCGTACCGCTACTACCAGCAGGCCGCTTGCCTCTCCCACTACCCATCTTTGGCTATGTCGTCAAATGGGTTTCAGAGGTATCCTCTTCTCCTGATGACCTAGCTGGTCTGCTCAACCATGCAGATCACTTCCTTGGTCCGACGTGGGAGAACGGTGGTTTGTTCTACCCCCGTTGCGATACTCTGACGGACAAGGATGGAAACTGGACCCAGGTTGAAAGGTTTACTGGCAATGCGGGTATTGGCTACGCGAGACTGAACGTCCCCAACGGGCAGCGACGAATGTGGGATGCCCCGTGGACGACAGCGGATGTGCAAGGTCGCGCGTGGGTAGATGGCGTCGGACTGGGGACCGGTGTCGATTTCCTTCGCGGGGGGTGGGATGATGGGGTCGGAGGGATGGTACTGACGATGAAGACATGGCATGGTGGGGATGTGAGCGTGAAGCCGGTTGTGAAGGGGTTGGAGGAGGGACTCTATGGTATATATTTTGATGGGAATTTGAGTGAGACAAAGGCGGTAGAAAAGCCAGGAGATGAGGTATTGCTGGAGGTGGTGGTCGGTGCAAAGGATGTAGATGTTGTGCTAAAGCGCGCAAACTGAACTTAGGTTGTTTTTTTTGCTGTACTGGAGATGTACTTGATATCTCTCCTTCGGCCTAATATGGATATCTATCACTTTTGCGTTTTTGCAACTAGGCTGAGGCATCGAGTTGAGAGCAGATCCGATTGGGATTAGGGTGTAAACCCAGGTTCTATGAAAAAGTGAAGGAGTGCCGATAAATAACAGTTCAGTGGCTTGCGTTGTCAGTTGAGAGTAAGAAATGAAGTGGAGTCGCTCGAGTGTGGTGTGCTTACGATGACCATCCGCACATAAAACTTTACCGACATTCACATGTATATACTGCTGCCACGCCATCTGCTCTTCACAGCGGACCTGTAGCCCTTTTCTGCTCGATGGTATGAATAAAGGCAGGGGGTTGGGATCGGGATCAGGGTTGTAGCTGTGTGAATCATAGGAACATGGAAAAGAACAGCAAAGAGATGCAATGGTGATCACTAGAAACGTAGGAGTGTAGGAATAGTCCAGCGTACCTTTTCGAAGCAATCTTCAATGTTCTGCGCCTGACTGCGGCGCAGCGGGGAAGTGACAAGCGGACTCTGTGAAGATGCATGCTATATACGTGCCTTCAGGAGGAACTCAAGAGCATGGGCCCTGTGTGAACAGTCCGCTACTAAAAAATAGATGCACCCCCCCTTTTTTTTTTGTCTTTTTTTTTTTTTTTGTTAAAAAATCCAAGCTTTTGGTCTTTTGGGGCCGTTCCCTAGGTAAGACGGTGGTTACATTTTCTATGCTATGTTTCTTTGCCCTCTCGTTGATCTCTTTCTCTGCGTACTGTCCTTGGGGTGGGGTTGTGTGCGGCGGTGTACCCCATCAGCGAAACCGGAAAAAACTTATAAGCCTCCCTCGTCCGCCGGAAATACCTTGCTCGGAAGATTAATAGAAAAAGCACGCGTTTCTAAGGAACAAGCATACGGGAGGCTCTTGTCGTGCGGGAAAGGAAGGAAGTTGGGTGTCCGTGTTGGGAGGAGGATGTCGAACATTGCATGCTTTATAGGGTGGTCAATAAAAGGGGTTTGCAAGGCTTTGGTACCCGGTGGAAACAGAATGTTTTGATTGTGATAGATCTCGTCAGGGTACTCTGAAATCTCCCAAGAATCAGGCACAACTGTAGGATCCATCAGGAACGGCCGATTCCGGCTTGTAATTCGGCCATATTTACGCAGCGCCACGGGCGCTACTAGTAGTCTACGTCACCTACGTAGCTGACTCTGGGTTCCACGTAGCGCCACAGATCGTTATGTGGCGCTGCTGCCCGCACTAGGTAGACCTACAGCTTCCTACCTTTCTATAACTCCCATACGACGGCGGCAACACCCCTGCTAACCAATATTGGCAAGGTATGTCAGGTGCAAGTTACTTGGATAAGGTCAAGGACTCGGAGTGTAGGTCGATACCACGTAGACATCCGGCGATAAGTACTACGTTCTTTTTACTCTGGACTCAACTAGTAACTGACGGAAAACGCCTTATCATCAAGGTAGCCTCTTCTCTCGAACGGCCGCCTGATTGTTGCGTATCAGATACGAGTGTCATGCTCTTATGGCAGCGGCCCGGGTGCATGTGGTTCGCGTTCATCGTCTTTTTACTCTGTACTCAACTAGTAACTGACGGAAAACGCCTTATCGTGAAGGTAGCCTCTTCTCTCGAACGGTTTCTGGCCTTGCAACATCGCGCGGGGCCGCAGGACTCCCTTTCTTCAGTCCGGAAGCTGTCATACTCCTCTCCTCTTCGATTCGCCACGATACTTCCCCGAGTTCTTCCTGTTTGAAGCTTGTGGAACCCATTCAGATGGGCTGCGTTCCACGTTCGATCTTTCAAACGTATCCACAGAGCTCAACGAGCTGGGAATTTCCTCCTCGCTCACCCACTTGCTCGGAAGTGGGTGTCAAGCGAGGAGGAAATATATGGATGAGGAGACGGGACGAATGCTCGGCGACTGACCAGCATTCTGCTCGAGTGAGGCTGCAAACCTCAGTGAGAGACATGTGGGATAGTTCAAGTAATGGGAGCGTGGGCTACTAGAGAGGTGCGTTTATTGTGATTTTATGATACATTGTCGACTAATACAAAGTCTCCATCGCAAAGTTGAAACATGTATATACTCTGGTGCGAATTTAAGAAGAAGTGGCTGCATTTTTCAAGCACTGTTCGTGCAGTCCAACCTCTGTCTCGCTGGTGTGGCTTGCCAAAGATGGGAGTCAGAGCACAACTGCGCCGAATGGATGAGATCGGAATAACAGCGGCTTGACGGCGACCTTGGCGCATGGCGTATGACACTCGCGACATACGCAATGGGACAACTGGCGGTTTGAAAGGTGTGAACCATTCAATGTAAGCAAGAGTATCAGTACACCCGAACCAGGAAGGTAGGCGGAACAGAACGCGGACACGCGCTGCACGATACCCTAAACAGACGTGAGTGTGAGACCATGATCACATTCCCTGGGTCCGAGACACACCTTTGATTCCAACATCCTCTGCCACACCGTCTTCATGGACAAGAACGCAATCAAAATGGTCTGGCTCCGACTTCTTCCGTCCAGGATTCGGATGACCTGGTGTTGCTCGGATCGTGTCGCGCTGGGTCTCATCAGTAAGTCGTTGGGGCGATGGGATGTCAATGATGATTTGTTTGTAGACGTCCACGAAATCATATACCGAGGCGGTGACACAGCCCTTTGGGACATGAGCATTCAGGTATGCCTGGAGCGCTGGCACAAAATCCACGGCACCATGGTTGTTGATGAGAGTTCGAACAGCGGTTTTTGGCCATGGTGCACGCTTGGCGATGCTCCATGTGGGTGCACCGGCAGCGACCGTAGCGGCTGGTACTTGTTCCACTGGCTCCTGGACTTCGTCTGCTTTATTGGAATCGGACTGACTATCTGGGATGGCGTCGGTCCAAATGAGAAATGCTGTGAATTTGTGAATGGCGTCACGACGTGTAAGGTATGTCACCATTTGTTCGATGTAATTTTTCTTGTTACTGGCCCGATAGCCCTCTTTGGCAAAGTCAATGTGCAGGCGCTCTGAAAGTTCCGTATTAAACCCATCAGGTGTGCCTTTTGCTCGGATGAGAGCAATATAATGCTCCATCATATGAATCTTGGGGATTCGGAAGTGCTTGCGGATCCCTAGCTTCACAAAGATCTCTTTGTGCTGGTGGAAGGTATCGAGGGCATCTTGGAGCCTACGCAAAGTCTCAGTAGACTGTGAGGGATATGATGCGTAATAAATGAAATCAATGACAGCGCGAGCGACTGCAGTCACTTCTGAATGGACAGCACCATATGTCAGGCTTGCAAAGATGCGCTGCATCTCCTTGAATTCACGGCCTGTCCACTGCGTAATAGTAGATATTCCTTTCTTGAAGTATCGCAGAGTCGGATGATCTGGCATGCACTGGAACCTTTGATCAATTTCTGCTGCACCTGCATGTGTGAGACACCATTTCACAAGATGGTCTTTGAATACACCCTTGTGAAGTTGGTGCAGGAGGTCAGGCGTGAGGCATGAAAAAATGTCCGTATGAGGCAGTTCGGCCCAGAATGGTTTGGGGATTGGTCGGAGGCCCAGCCGTGTATATTCTGCTGAAGAGACTTCGGTAACCCAGTCCTTGAGAGCACTGAGCGTACGAGCAGAGTCACGAAATGGTGCATGGCTGGGCTCCCCCCGGTCATCAGAGTCAATTTCGCAGATTGGGCAATCGGTCGGCTGGACCCCAACAATGAGGCATTGCTCGGGGAAGTCAGCAATATATGCGGCCAAAATTGGGTAGACCATGCGAATGTGCCGGTCAGCACAGGTCATTTGGACTCCTTTTTTGCCGGCCTCAATTAGCGGTTCCAGGAGGATGGACATAACATAGTGAAAGAGTCTAAACCCAGCTCCTTTCCGGGAATGTTCATGGAGACACTCGAGTTTCGTGACAGGGAGGTATCCAAGGAGTATCATGCCCCTCTTCGATGTCTGACGACGAACTGCTTTACAGATATTACCAATTGAGATATAAACCGGCCAGGCTTGTTTGTCTCCACTGAATTGCGAGAGTTGGGTCTTGTCTGAAGCCAGTATCACCGGTGCGATGGTGGCGCCGCTTGGCAGTTTCTCCTGGATTGCACAGTGTTCTCAGGTATAGTCCCCCCAAAATACTAGTGCCCGCACCTGCGTATCCCACCACCACTGCGCAGTCCACATCTCATTGATGATCTCTTCTTCCTCAGATTCATCACTGAACAAGCGTTCAGGGACATATTTCATGGCATCGCGAAAGTCCGGATTCCCAATTAACTCGCGCACACATTCAACGGGATCACGACACCATATGTCAAGCTCTTCTTCCATTGGGTCGCCATTCTCATCGAGAAAATCACCTTTGACAGTGATTGTGCGGCACTTCCATGTGGGGCCTTGGGGTAACTTGTCAATCTTTTCTAACAGGGTTCGGTTATCCTTGTACGAAGGACCCATGCGCTCGCGTGTCTGCAGAAGGGGTAAGTTATGCCATATTGTATATTTCATGTGCCAAAAGACCCACAATATCCAGATGTAGAAAGCGGTCTACCTTCGTTTGACTGGCGCCGCTTGTCATCAGCCAGTCAGCTAATTCCCATTCCTGTTGGTCCAGGAAAGGTCCGAACATGCCAAAATTGCCAGCTTTCTGCTGCTGTCGCAATTGCTCAAACACCGTGTGGTGCGTACCTAACGATGTTCCCGCAGGCTCATCAAAAGCTCTGCGAAACAGCTCATCAACATCATCCCTGACCTCCTTAACCTGTTCATCGGACTTCTGGGGGTGTGTCTGAGGAGAGGGTGTGTTGAGCAGCGCTTCGCCCATAGCACCATGCCCCCATCGGCTTTCATGGTGCGCATGCGCCTCTTCTTGCAAGGCGGCCTGCCCACCCGCATCTAGATCTGCCTCCCAATCCATGGGTGGATCATCGGAGAGGCCATCATGAGGTGCGGTAAGGTCAGTTCGCATCTGTACCATCCCCAAACGGTTCTTTTTCTTATCCAGGGCTTTCCGGCATTCATGGGAATAGACCACATGAAGCCGCTGGGCCTTCCGAGAATAAAAGACCCTGCGACACACCCCACATTGGAACACATGGCGCGCATGCATGGCCAACACTCGCAAGTTTTCGCATTGAAATTGGAGCCGGGCTTCATCCCCGTTCACCAGACATGTGACCGGTTTCGGCCTCCCCAGTTTGTTGTTTCTTTGTCTCGAACCACCACACTCATACCAATGCCAGCTCGACGTCCACTCAAGGAAATTGATCTCATACAACAACAGAAACACAAGATATCTACTAACAATGTGATTGCCAAACCGAAGACCCAACCTAAACTCGCTGGGCCGGCTTCTCGCAGCCGTGAACGCATCCAAGCCAAAGATGGACTGACAGAGAAAGGACGCGAATACCGTATGTTTCCCTTTGCTCAAAATGCTCACTATGTACATTTCCCTTGCAGGACAACAACTGGCTGAGGAAAAAGAACGGAGGGAACGCAACCAACGCAAGAAAGCGGCCCAAGCGGCACACAACAAAAAAGAGCCCAGATCCCAAAAACACTCTGCCGACGACGCTATCAGTCCTAACCAGTCCCATCGGGCCCCGCTCCCAGATGTCATTCGCCCTCGCTGTGACCGCCAAGACCACGAGACAAACGATGATGGGGACAATGACGAATATCCCACTGGAGAAGAGGACAATGAGGAGGAGATGGAGGAAAATGGTATGTTGTCACTCAGCTGTATTGTGCGTGGTATGATGAAAATGCCTCGTCATAGGGCCCATGTCCGCATGTGAAGCAGCCCTGGAGAGCGAAGTACGCCCCGTCTTATGATTCCACTGAGTGGATCTTTCATCTCCCTTGCAGTTCACTGCCCTCGCGACTTTGAAAGAGCACGCCCGACTCAACGCCATGGGAGCCAGCACACAATTGCGGCCAGCTCACCAATCCCCTCCAGTCAGTGTGATCGTGTCACTGTCGCTGTGGGGACAGCGACACGATCATCCCCTGGCCCACGGGGAAGCTCGAGAGAGAAAACGGGCATTGCGCACCCCACTCTTCCACATGTGAGCCAGCACTCTATTGCGGCTGGCTTGTCAATCTCGTCCGGTCAGCGCAAGGTTGTCCCTGACCCGCCGAGTGGCTTTCGAGAGGCGACAGCCATCACTCACCGAAAATCCCAGCACTCTATTGTGGCCAGCTCGTCAATCTCGTCCAGTCAGCGCCAAGTTGTCCCTGACACGCTGGGTGCCTTTCGAGAGACGACAGCCATTACTCGCCGAAAATCCCTGGTCTCCCTAGAGGACAGCAGCAGTGAAGAAGTAACTAATTGGTTGATAAGATGGTCACTGGACTAACCTGGACTTGCGCAGGATACTGCCCCCGCTCGAGGTCTCAAACGACCTCGAACGATGTCCCCCAACTCCGACCCAGAGTCAGAGACACCAGGGAACCAAGCAGATGATCCTGTGGAAGAAGACACACCTGCCGAACGCCAACCCAAGCGTCAATGTGACCGTAAAGGACGAGCCCGCCCTAGGGCATCGGATTACGAGGGTTTGGAGCAAGGTGTCTTGAAACTGGCGCAGGCCGAATTCCAGGTTCGAGTGTGTACGGAGTACGCGTTCCCAAGGAACAGGATGTCGACGTTGAGACCTGGGCCACGGCATGCTGGGACAACGCATGTGAGCACAAAGCTGTCAAATACGAGATGAGCGCCGCCCACACACGTCTGGTGAGCACCAGACCCGTGGTAACTCTGACACTAATGTAGCCAAACACTACAGATTGTGGAGCGCGTTTCAACGATCCGAGGGTGTGTCAAAGACAAGGTAGTGGAACAAGTGGCGAGTCATTATGGGTTTAAAACCACCAATAAAGACTATGTGATTCAAGCCAACAAAGAACTTGCTGGGAAGCTCTTAGAAGACGACGGGTACATCTTCGAGGTGCGTAACCACGCTCTATCCTACTGCTACCTATCAATGCACCCACAGGACGTAGTCACAAGCATGGGCATCTATGAGCATCCCATCCTTCAGGATGTTATCAATGCCCAATGGTTCAGCAAAAAAAAAAAATCCGACGGCATAGTATTTGGCAGCGCGTTCAACCCCATCCCGGACCCTGTGATTGCGCTTGTCTTCACTGCGGTAGGTCACTGCCACTCTGTCCAAGCCCTTGCAATTCACGAAATCTATAGGTGGAGTACGCGATCAAACAGTGGGCATCCGGGTTCTTGTCAGTGGATCCCAATTCAGCGAGGTAGACTACCATGACGTGTACAAGCGTCATCTCGATGGCTTGGAGCAATGGCGCCACTTCAGCACACGAACCGCCCAAGCTCTGGCCCGTCACCAACAACGTCTGTACAGTTTTGGGCGGTGCGTTACACTCTTATACTCTTATATCCTTACATTCGAAATCTCACTGACACGAACGCCTCACAGTTCCAGGGCAGGGTTCCACGATGTTCCGGAACGCGCGAAGACGCGTTTCGACAATGCAAAGCTCGCACGAGCGGCTGCGGCCATCCGCGACGCTTCCGACGAAGAATAAATAACAACTTAAACCCCGTGTATATAGACCGAATATCTGACTACGAATTGATGTTATGCCCTAATGCCTCCCGAACCCTGAACGCGCATTACATCTCACCCACGTCGCCCACCGTAGACACAGGACGGCATTATGTATGACTGGTGTAGTGTGCTGTAGTCACCGCGCGCGGCTACGTGGTTCTACGGCACACTACAGAATCGGGCCCGCACTACGGAGCACGTTGTAATAGGGGGGGAACCTACAGGCCTACAGGTGCTACGTAGGGTACGTACCATTCCATAACACCCCCCGTTTTTCCTGATGTCCCCAGCCGACGTGAGGTGACCAGGATCGACGATAACGGAAATGGTGTAGAACCATTTTCGAGGACTAGGGTTATCGAAGAAAGTTGGAGCTGAGCCTATACCACGTAAGGTAGGCTCGATATCGGGGTACTTGAGCCCCACGGTCTTGAAAGGGAGTCCCGTGAAGTTCAGAGCTAATCTGCAAACAGTATTATTGTCACCGCCAAGTCAACATAAAGTCTTAGGATACACTGACCTGGCTCTCAAGCTCACTGTGTCCCAAGGGTTGCCTGTACGGCTTGCAGTGTCATGAGCGTGATACGGGAATTTTCGACCATGGCGGACGGCAACTGCGATCGTAACTTATTCCACCCGACCTCCCTGAATCAGTTATGATGCGTGAGTGTGAACGGTGACCCACAGACCCACAGCGTAATAAGACGTCACTGGAAGAGCAGTATAAAAGAGGTCATCTCCAGCTTACTTCAAACCAGCCTGAAGGAAAACCAGCTTTCCTTGCAAACCAACAATGCTTATATCCAAACATAACCTATCATGAAATTCTTCTCCAACTCTACTATCGTCTCGCTCACCTGCCTTGCTGGTTACGCCATCTTCGGCTCCGCCAGTGCTTTTTGGATTAGGGTGTTAATCGGTGCCTTTTAACAAATGAAATCTATTGCTCAGTGATTAGAACCACTGTGTTCGCCTCTCTTCTGTGTGCTGACTAAGCCTTTCGAGGCGCGTCCGGCACTGATGGATGAGAGTCACGTGACCGTGTCGACAGAAGGATGGTGTCAATCCAAGGGATAACCAAATCAAAAGTGTTCGCTTTTAAGGTAGTATAGAGTAAACAGTGATAGTGAACCCTCAACGAAGATTTGGAATAAACTATCAAGATTTGAACTCTGTAGTTATCAAACAAGACTACAGTAGTTTCAGGGGGTAAAATAATCGATTCTGGATGATCTTGTTCATACATTTGTACTAGCTATTTATACTATGTTAATAGTAACTACTAGTGTTCAAGATATTGGACAGATGGGTCGAAAAGCTACTTATAACTAAGGGGTGACTAATTTATAGTCATAAAGTCATGGGGTGATGGAGATAGTATCAGGATTACTTAGGCTTTGGAATAGAGATCTGTACTTAGCATACAAAGCCCCTGTCCACATGATGTTAGGATAATAGTCAGCCGGTCATGTCATGGAGTTCAAATAGAAAAATGGAGTTAAATCTGCCCTGCCTAGCATAAATGCTAGGCTTGGTGATGGGGCCGCTATCTCTGTGCCTTTTCTGTGGGGCAGCTAATTGAGTGTGTGTACTGTGGATGATATTCTCAAATCACTCCACAGTACCCCGTGCTCCTGCACAGTCTATTACTCTCTGCAGCGTTTGGTGCCCACACCCTCTCGGTGCCTGTGGCCTGGCGCTTGTCGACGTCATGGCCGATGCCATCACTCGATAGGTGCGCTATCCCTGATCAACCGCATGTGGTTGATGCCCGAACCTCTGTACCTTACGCGGTCTGTGGGTAAAGTAGCAAGTCGTAAATTCATGTGTTCGTCGTCTGCGCCGACGTCTATCGTGAGTGTCATTTCTATTTCTTTTTGATCTTTTTCTTGTTTTTCTTTCTTTATTAGTTCCTTTTGTATATAATGATTTAAAATAGAATAATTGCGTTTATCACAACACTGCTAACCTCAACGAATGCTCCGTCATTCACGGTCGCAGCGGAAACTCCTTTACGATAAGCGTTGCCGGGGTTCCATGACATACGCTAGCGAGTCTACCATTTGCAGCCACTCAGCCAGCGACATTGGTGGGTCAGCCTCATCATTTTCCACCAACATCATCAGCAGCGTCGACTGTCACACAGTGTCTTTCGGTGGCGACCAGAACACATGTCCCTCACTGTCACCCTTCACAAGCAGCTGCCGGCCGTGCAGTTACAAGCATTGACCAATGGCATAACTGCTGCCTTCGGGACGGCGGGTGTCAGCTTCAGCTTCCCCAGCAGTGTTTGCGACTTATCTGGCATCCAGCCGGACATCCCATAGATGAAGCACGGTAAGTCTACTAGGCTGTCTGAGCTGGATCGCACTTCACCGATTTTCTCTGGCAGATGGGTACCATCATCTGCAGGCTGAATATATGAATAACCATATTAGGCGTGTCATCGGTGTGGAGAATTGTGAACAGATTGATACCTTGGATGTTATATAGCTGTGGATAAAATGTATGCTGGTCATCAATCTGAAAAATGACGGGGGGGTGATGTGATTTGCGAAATTGTGGCCGAAGTTGTGAAACGACGGTAAATTAAAGTGCAGAAAGAAAGAAAAAGGTCTGATCCCACAGATCATAGAGCATTGGAGACTTTCACCATGGAGACCTGGCCACAATGTGTCTTGAATTTGTAGTGCTATGCATGGGGACCATGCGCTTTGCTACGTAACCAAGGTAAAGAGTGAGGTAGTTTCTGAAGTCGATATCGTCTGGAAACAGGCCACACCCCTTTGTCACCATCAAACCTCATTCTATATCGCGTGAATGAACAGGCGTCAACATTGCCTGTCGGTTGTCGGTAGAGTGTGGTATTCTTGGCAGATGGAAACGCGATCGTAGATCGGCCCACCGAAGTCATGAGAGTGTATGCAAACGAGACTTCAAGCTCGCAAACATGTGGAATACTGACTGATGAAATGCTCAAAAAAACTGAACACATGGTGATATCTGGCTTCGTCAAGTGGCGCCATCCCACATCCCACACCCCGGTGACGATGAGTAGAATGGTCGCGATTTGAAAGGTTCCATCAGGGTGCGTGGCGAATCAGGACATGACGATCAGTCTTATTGATTGACAAGAAACAAATAAATTGTTACGTGCTGAATACCGAATATCGGTACATAATTGATCTTGGTCACCTCAACGCTATTATGGTAAGTGGCAGCTGAGCGCAACCAGGTTGTCCCCTGACCCTAAAAACAAGGAAAGATGATGCGAGAATATGACAGTAAGAAAAAATAGGATTCATTAAGCGCGGTAACGCTCCTGGCTATCTCTGCATTTCTGGGGGTGGTGGAGAACTCAAAGTTTCAAGAAAGGCTGTAAGTATTGCTTGCATCTCAAGCATCCTGCACAGTCATGAGCACAAAGAACTTGGGAAAGAATAATAATGACCATGCACAAGGCGCCATCTGGGGCACACCATTATTATGCGGAATGGTACACAATACAGATGTCACACACCCTATGCATTTACGTATCCCGCTGCTGAACGTCGCGCTAAATGAGCAGAGTTAGCACCTAGACACACAGGGAACAGGCAATTCTTACAGGTTAGCTACCACACCAAGGCCTGTTTTCTGCGTGGTCTCGACGCCATCTATGAAACGCTGAGGTCTCCACACATCGGCATCCTCTCCCCAGACAGACGACAGTCTAAGCCAATATTGCATGAGGCACTGGATACATAAATGTGGCACTCGCCTGTTGTACGCTCCGACAGATATCAATATTCTCTGCCCCATACTCATTGCCAGGCCAGGGCAATGTGCATGTGCCAGCCTCCCCAAGTTTCTGCTGACTCCATCCCTACATGGCCCACACACTCGATGAATCAACTATGCCCGGTCATGCCCCACCCAGGGCCGCCCACATCTTGTCGTGCGGGGTGGTTCCATTTCTGACTGGAGTGTTGATATGAATTGGACGGTGACGTGGGTGGGCATGGTCGATGTATATACGGATATGAAGGCTCACCCTTAGTGATGTCTCGTACACCCTTACTCGCTGTCTCACATCCCAGGTGCCATAACCCGCATACGTCCTCGGCCTTATCCTCCGCGGTGAGTTCGAGACCGCGCGCGTGAATATTGCGTTGTTGGCTGCGGCAGGAGTGATAGGCCCGGGGGCTTGTGGGTCACATTTGCTGTTCTTTGTGTTTGTTTTTGGTACTGGACAGTTTCAGATTGGACGTGGCAGGGGTTGTGATCCACCACTCGTGCGGTTTCCTGCCGTGCGTGTACCGGGCTTTTGACGGTGACCGTGTCATATGAGTATCTGCGCCAAGACTCGTTGGAACCCACCCGTCTTCCAAGAAGCGGACGGAGAACATGGCGATGGAAGGTGCGGGGTTAGTGTGGAACTGCCAGACAGACAGGGGATGAGTGAGATGAATCAAATCGAGGCCTATTCTGCCATGGATGATTGGACGAGGGCTGGCTTTTTTGGTGCCATTAGGCGGGTGGCACTTTGTTTTGTGAGGCTGCCACCAGGCGGAGTTGTTGAAGTCTTTGGAGGTTTGGGGCTTGTGCTGGGTATGGGGCTGGGAACTGTGTGGATGTGGCTTTTGGGCGACAGGGCTGGTTAAACGCCTGTAAAGACAGTGGGCTTGTGGGGTCATAGAGGGACGCGCTGGCGGGGAATGGAGGATGAGCCATTTGCGCGCAGATTGGTACTGGACAGTTTGGAAGTGGATGGCCACGGACACTCTCGGGGCTTGATATGGTTGGGAGGAGTCCCTAGGAACTATACGGTTGCTTTCCGTTAAGGGATTACAGATGAAGCGCGACCTGGGGCATTGGAGGGTTTAGGCTGGCTGGAAAGGTTGGGAGGGGAAATGGACCGGAGGGACAAGTGCCACGTTTGCAGGTCTGGTAGCGGACTGCTTGTGGAGTGTAGGGTGTTAACCAGTCAACAAATCTGCACGTGTGACCTCATATCTATCAGTGCGGGATAGACCGCGTGGTGAAATGCTTACTTGCGGTGATGCACGTGCTGTGGGTGCGACAACGGAGAGCTCACTCACTGCAAGGCACGACATGATATGTAGCCGCGTTGCCTCTGAGACACGGACAGCTGTTACGAAGATGCACGGGAGACGGAGCCCATCGGCGGGCGCTTCACATTGACGCCCGGATCAGTCTGCGATGACAGGTCCCCAAAGTACGCAGTACCACATGGCACCTCTCGTCGTCTGTTGCCACCTACCACCCACCTCGAACACTGCGAGCAATGAATAACGTTAAGTGCAATGATAAGGAAACGGTAGCGTAAGTCCACGATCACTTCTCTAGTGAGCCAACTGTTCACTCTCCTCCCTGAAGTATCCCTGCAGCAATCAAAGTTGCAGGAAAGGCTCTTTCATTTGCACTATCTATTGTATACTGACTCTTGTCCATGGAAACAGACTTGCGATGCAGCCATCTTCCTAATGTCACACTGTTCGGCAAGCATCCTAGTCACCACTTCGTGAAACTCATCGTCGATAAGGACACCCCCCAGAAGACTGTGTTTTCTGCAAGAGGCAGCACTGCCTCATGGAATGAGCCATTCTATTTGTGCCTGAATTCCAGCGTTATTGTCTCAATGTGATCTTAAATCCATCCACAGATTCCACTTGAATCGGTCTTCTGTGTTGGAAATTGAAGTATATGGCATCATATCATCCGACATGATGACTACATAGGGGGCACCAGGGAAAGGATTGAGTCACTGATTGCAGAAGGAGCAACTGCAGGTCAGTCCTTTTCGCTCATCGATGGAATGCATGTGTAATCATCGAACACAGCACCCGTTGCTCGCACACTGCGTAAATACGACAACTGAGAGAACATGCGTGAGGTTCCGACTGTCCTAGCATTCACCCTCACCTCTTTCGCAACGTCCGACGAGGCGCGGGAGGCCCAGTTGAATGAAGCCGTCAGCGGAACGAGAGTGGTCTATAATGTGAACCCTGTCAGGGGACACCCTGTTTTCCATTTCCAGTTCCAACACTGCACCCAGTTCCGACTCCATTTCCGACTCTGCTTCTGTTTCCGATTCCATCTCCGCCTCCGCTTTCGGAAATGATTCCGCTTCTGGGAGAACTTCCACCAGTTCTGTTCGCCTTGCAAGTTCCACTCCAATTTTCGACTTCCACTCTCGGAACAGTGTCGGAAATCAAGCGACTCGCGTAATAGGTGGCATCAAGGGTCGATCAAGGGTCAGGGTGGTCAAGGAGATGCAGGGTTGATGGCGGGTGCCAAGTGTTGTCCCTGGCTGCACAGCGTAGTATAATACGGGCTCACTGACATTGGGGGTCCTTAGACTTTTCTCTTTGGATTTCCCCTTGTCAGGTGAGAATCCCCTCTCTTGTATACTCTGTTCATTTATACATACTTTGGATTTCCCCTTGTCAGTTGTGTGGTAGTGTGATATCTACAACCAGCCAGGGTTGCCCTTACAGCAGAAAAGTCTCTACCCTAGAGGACTGGCGGTCGTACTGCACGTTGCATTTGCCATAGGTGCGTTCGGAATCGGAGACAGCGACTCGGAGATCGCAACCTCTTCTGCACACACAGCATATGACAGCCCCTCTTCTTACGTCGAGCTCCCAACCCCGGAAATCCCGTCCCATATTTCTCCTTCTGACATGGATCCAGACGATCGTCTTCGGAATATGGAGGAGGAATTGACGCGGAACCGGATGAAGACCGACGCGATTGAAACAGCCTTACAAGCGATTTTGGCTAAGGAGGATGTTCACATTGACAACAATGTACATTCTTCTAGGATATATTAGATATCTTTTAAAATATCAACCCTAACCAAATTCATAGTCCATCATTTTGAGCAACTTGTATATTGTAGACATTCTAAATTTTTTTGAATGTTCTGATATTTTAAAAATATGGTTGTATGTGCTAAAGCATGGTGTGTATTCAGATAACAGAGCAATTTCAGAGAGGATGTGGATGACTATATATTAAAAGTATATATGACGCTTGTTACATGTATGATGATAGAATGTAGAGGCGAGTATGGACTATATGAGTACATGTTAGAAGTATCTATGAAACATGTTAGATGTACAATCACAGAATATAGAAGCAAGTATGGACAATACCTGTACTATATTATTATATATGGTTGAGAGATCTGATTAGAAGGTATGTTTAAAATAATATGCATTTATAGTACAAAGATATATAACTATTGATGTTTAGACAATGGGTATACACCCTTTCCTGGGGGAGCAGCAGACTGTGAGAAAGAACTTTAGGGCTAGGATTAAGCATGTCTTACAGATGCTGGCAACTGCCTCAATTGTGATATATTTTATGAAATATAGATTAGCTAAGCTATATATACATATATATGACAGTTATAAACATCCCCCTAGCAAAACATTTTAAAAAGTATGAATACTATATTCTAAGGCTCTCCTAAAAAGAATTGAGGTTCTCCTTTTATTCCAAGATCTCTTTTTATTGTTTCAAATATTTCAGGAAACGTACTTAGTATCTTATTCACATCTACTTCTCCTTTTCTCTTAGGACCTTCGTATATTGTCAATATGAAAGGGATATCTTTACCTTTTTCTTTTCTGTCTTCTTGTCTTTCTAAAGAGAATCTTACTATAGGACAGTCAAGACCTTTTATGACTCCAACTAGCTTACTGAGATAATTGGAATCGTTTTCAACATCTTTCATTCCTAATCTAGTACATTGTTCCATCATCTTTTCTTCTGTTACCTTCCATCCTACTAGAGTTCTGAAGTACATATCTAATATCCTTTTAAAGAATTGTAGGTATATCAATCTGTCATAACCAATCTTTTCAACTTATCAAGATCCTCCTTATATGTACCCCTGTAAATATCAAAAGCTCCATATACTTGTACTATTTTTACTACCTCTACTTTTTTACCATAACTCTCACTATCCCAAGAACTTCTAGGTTTTTGGGGTTTCTGCTTATGATTTAAATTTTTATATTTAATAAGTCTCCAATATTCCCCTATAGCAGCTATACCATATACACTTTCATAATTGGTATCTAGGAATAGTACTGTCACCTGATTTATCAGTTGCTCCTGAGTATCCTTGAAGATCATTTCAAGTTCTTCTGTAGCTTTAACACTTCTTTTTAGTTCCACTATTAAAAATGTAGTACTATTTATAGTGTTATTATTCTTAGTATATTTAGTAACAGTAAAATCAGGGATTAAATGTCTTACATTATCTTCTCCATCTCTATTTTCAACAGCATAAACAAATGCATGTTGAGGAGTTATTATCATAGTATTGGCAAAGCAACCCATGAGAATTATGGTCCAAGGAGCATATCAGTAACACTCCAAGTGATTGGAATTAGTATACTGGTCTATAGCAACTTCAATAGAGGTTCTTAGAAGAGCTTTTATATCCCTCTGCATCTTCTAAAAACACTCTACTCTTATCATTCAATATATTTTAAAAATGATACATATCGTGATAACATTTTATATAGCTTATTGTTGAAAGTATTAAAGAAAACAATATTAACATATTAACTACAAACACAACCCCATATCACGACCAATACTCCGATAACCCCTCTCTCGGGATATATGCACTACGGCACTAGTACCCGAGACCGCCGGATCATCATATGCCCACCCAAATTGACCCGATCACACCCCCCGACTCCCCCGATGCCACAGGGACACGTATCACGTGTTACCATGACTTACAACACCCAAAACACTATCCAAGAACACCGAGCCCATCCCAAATCACACACCTTCCATCAGTCACGTGACCCAATCAAGGGACGCGACACGTTGAGCCGACCCTGCCTATACCCAGACTATGCCCCCTATCCTTCACCAAACTTCCGTCCCCGCATCCTACTTTACGCTCCATCTCCAAGCCCAACCTCGTCTCCCCTATCGTTACATGTGCGCCGCTCACCCCATTCCATCATCCCTTTAGTATCACACCACCAATCCCTTGACCGCCAAGCGCCACTAGTAACTAATAAATACGTGACCCCATGTACAATAACAGAGCAGTGAAATAGCACCTCGTTTCACCTCTCATTCTACAGTAGGATTTCTAGTCGACACTAAAGTCATAAGACACGCATACTTACTGTGCGCGCAGATATTCCTGTCTACTCTAAAATCTCACTCGATTTATCTCACAACCAGGAGATTAAATCAATTATTCTCAATATCATTCCTAGTATAAAACCACACTTATCACCTTACCAAAATATAGTTGTATAAAAGGGTTTTTAAAAGCTCACCAATCTGACAATTTTTTTTCTTTTCTAGTATATAAATAGCTTGTCAATTATCTTCTACTTTTGTTAGTGCTGCAAAAGGAAGAGATACGGGCAGCAGCATTATATAAGGTGGGATTTTCACTCTCTTATATATGATGATTGCTCTCCCCAGGAAGTCATGTACTTCTTTAACATCACCCTTGATCTCCTTCCCAGTCCTTGGATGTTTAAATGTCACTTTATCTCCTGCTGTAGGGATATATGTCATTGTCAATCCAGCTTGTATATTATATTAAACTCAGTTTGTATTCACTTTTTGTTTTGACAGGATTCAGCTCCTACCCTCTATTAGTTATAGAATCATATGATTATTATCTACAGTCGCAGAATAGACTTGACTCTTTTTTGAATGCCTTTTGCTATATATTTCAGCTTGTAAGTAGCTAATTATGAGATCAGTCAGCGTGAAGAACCTAAAATTTTGGACTGACATTTCTTATAAATCGTAGTAGTCTTCTTTTCCTGAGGTGGAGGAATACATGATCCAATGGCAACGATATCAAACAGTAAGACACTGTCATGTTCAGTTACTGTATATGTGTTGGTGTCTGCTGATATGTGTAAGGGTTTCTTTCTTATCTAGAGTTCATTAACATACCTTTTTGCATGGCCTTGTTTGATAGTAAAGAGTATCTTAGCGGTGTAGATAATATTTGTTTAGTGCCTATTATCACAGAATGACATAATATTATACACTAAGCGACTATGGGCATGTAGATAAATGCATTTCTACCAGGTTATAACTAGAACTACACAACATGCTAAATAAAAACTGATTTCACAAAGTTGTCAATTCATATAGATGAAGGAGATGATGCTTGCTATAAAATGGATTATCCGTAAGATATCTGCCTTTTTTGGTAATAAAGGCAGTACACAAACCTTTGAACTAGATAATTTTAACAGGTCTGTCATTGAAACAGGATCTTTGAAAATAAACACAGAAACCATCTTGTGTGATAACATATATGATTTCTTGGAAAAATGGTCAGTTTTTTCTTGTGGACAACAGCTTTTCCTTCCAGAGGACTATAGTCCTGATGGGCTGTATAGATTAATAATAAAGAGCATCTCAGATTTTACAGTTTTGCAATGGGTGGTAAGTCCTGATTGCTTTTGTACAATGATTGGAAAACTCACATTAAATGGTAAAACAAAGTATCCTTTAGTTGTAGGATATGGTACATGTAATGAATGTTATATATATAATCCTCTAATAAGGAGTATGATGTTTGCCTTATATCCTAAATGTCAATCACAAGAAAAAGTCACAGTCTATGGTGTACTTATACTACAAGATGGAAGGATGAAGGTTTATAAAACAAAAAATGTAGAAAGCGGTCCAACTCCGATTACTTTATATAGAACCTTAAAAATCACAGAAGATTCATCAGAGGTCTGTGAAATTGTCGAATATATGTTTGAGTATATACTCAAACATATTACAGACCTCCTATAAAATCTTCTATTAACCAGACCAGGGTTCGAACCTGGGACCCCGTTAGTATATAGGGTGCTTTACCAACTAAGCTATTTGGTCTATTACGTTTTACAACTTGGTGAGGTAATCTATGAGTCATAAGATAGTGTACAAGCTTTGTTTAAAAGCTTAATTTCTACAGTTTTGATATTTATCATCAAGAACCTTAATAGAAACATTGCTAAATATTATGATTTTGACTCTTCATATAGAATGACTTATATAACCAATACATTCACTTTCATGACTAGTAATTATACTTTATTCTATCTCTAACATCATAAGATCTGATATTCGTAGAAATACATTTATATATCAGTTACCATGGAATATGATGATAATTCCAGTACTTGAATTAGTATTTAGAAACAAACATGTATGATACATAATTCATCAATCTAATGGGATTTAAATTCAACTTCCCATTTAAAGTGGAGGGTGGATTCAGATTCAATGATAATAATACCATCTTATGTCTTTATACTCTATGGGTCATTTGGAACTTCAGCTTATATGCTGTTCCAAATTTTTATATCAATGGATGGAAAGGTTCCCGGACTCACAAATGTAGAGGTCACAATACCTCATCTTCTAGGATTATTGGTGGGCACCTATCTTGAAGAATATCTAACATTGATCTCTCATTATTGGAATCTAATCTATTCTGCTTGTGTATCTCATCATCAATCTCAAATATTGATCGAGTATCGATATTTCCTTTCTCATCAAGAGTATCAAATATTGAGATCTCAGCTAGTTTTGATCTAGTTTTACTCCTTTGAAGAGACTTATTTACTAAACTATCCTTTGTACTATTCTTATCTTGTTGTCTTGTTAGGAGGTTTATTTGATTATTATCATTGACCTCACATGATACCAGATAATTACGTGCATAATATGCTGTCAAAATGGATACTTTTTTTCCATCCATATATACATCCATGTCTGCTAACTCATAGTAATTACCTTCTGAATCGTGTATTCTACAACTTGGTGTTATTCTTTTGATATATCTAGCACGATCCAATTTATTTGGTTTTGCTGTCAGCAAATTTATTTGATTATTATCATTGACCTTATACGATACTAGATCATCCTCTTCATCATATGCTATTAAAGGGGATATTTCTTCTCCATCTATAAATACATCCATGTCTGCTAACTCAAAGTAATTACCTTCTGAATTATATACCCTACAATTTTCTGTGATACTATTGATATCAAATGTAATGTTTCTACCGCTTATTTCTTCTTGAGTAAGCTGAGATTCCTTTTGAGCATGAACCATTGGTCCTGGTTTGTGGTGTTGTTTTGTCATAAAATTTATTCGATCATCTATGATATCATATGATACCGGGTCTTTCTTTTTACGGTATACTGTAGACAACTTGCGAGGTTTTTCATCTATAAAGACATGCATATCCTCTAGACTATAGCAATTATCTTGTGACTCATAAAATATAAAACATCCACCAATCTTTCTAATTCGCAATCCTACATGCTTATTATTTTTGATCTGCTCTCTTAATTCTATAATCTCTCTACTTTGTTCCATAGATATCTGTTTGAGATTTGATATTATCCCATCTTTTTTTTCGATCCATTATATGATTCTGTCAATCCTTTTAGAGAGCTTGACAATCTGGGCTTCCATGGCTACTAGACCCAATTTACAATTTCACAGAATCAATTTTCAATACTGACTCATCTAATCTGGTTTTATAATTAAATTGTAAACTAGGTCCTTGTCATTGCTAGCACTGTTGTTTAAATTACATATCATCACAAAGGCTGTTATTATAATCATGCTTGCTAACTACAAAGTTTGGTTTGATTGATGTATCTCCATCTGTTAGTGTATATGTCATCACTTATTGTGGAAGGTAATCTAGACCAGTAGTTGAGAATATAATTCCAGTAAAACTCTATATTCCCTTTATGTTGTTTATGGTTTTATTTAGAGAGTTGAATAGTGAATGCAATATAAAATCGAAATATATAAAGTCGTCATCTTATCAACGAACTCAACTATACAACACTCCTTTTTCCGACTCATAGTTGTAGCTGAGAACTTTCCTTTATAATGAATGAGTCACTCCTTGAAGAATATCAAATGTTGATGAATGAACATTGGGGGTTTCTTGATGAAAAATGGCCTTTGTTGAAGCCAACTAAATTTCATAGATCAGGACTAAAACCTGTTTCTGAAATAGATCTCATCAAGAAAAGAGTATTAGAGAAGCTTGGACCAATACCAGTGTTTTTCTTCCTAGTAGTGTTGTTTCCATTCAAGCACCATCCAGGTCCATATCGAAATGTAGAGAAGGGACTATTAATACTCTATCATCTGCTTGAAGGTTGTACATTTGATGATATGAACAGATTTATACCTGGGAGTACTTTTCATGCGATCCATCAGAGTTTTTTTGGACATGAAAAGGACCTTAATAATGACTTAAATGACAAAATCATTGATTTGTTGGCTCATATGTTTTCCAACATAAGGATTAGAATATTATCTGCAAAGGATAATAATAAGGAAGAACTATTCAACACAATAACTTTATTCCTTGATGGTCATGACACAAGAGGAACAGAAATAGGAAGATCATCTAAAGTACAATGGTCACATAAACACAGAAATTCTGGAATGAGAACTCAAGTAATTATTGATTTTCATGAGATGGCTTTGTTTGTTTCTGATTCATTGCCATGTAGCCACTCTGATGGAGCAATGTCCACAGAAATGAACTTAAGAGATAAGATGGATAAGGCAGATCGTATGGCTCTTGATGGAGGCTATACACTATTTGTGAAACAAGTAGTAAAGCAAGGTAGATTGAAAGACATGAATTTCTGCCATCCAATTCGGAAGCAGAAGAATGCTGAACTATCAGATATGGAGAAGCGCTACAATGAAAGATTTGGTAGTTTCAGATCAAAGATGGAAAGCTTCTTTGGAGAGTTAGGAATGACATTTAAGAAGTTAAATAATCAGAAGCCTGTCCAAACATCGAATCCTAAGATATTCTCTTTGCAGTTTAGATTTGCATGCTTGCTGCTTAATATCAAACGGTTTGTTAAATTAGGAGAGCTCCAAGCACAACCTAATCATATGTCATGGATGGAGAGCCATTTTGACTATCCATCAACTGATACCCTCGACTTTGAGTCACTGAGAATCTCAACTCTAAAGGATATTACAGAAGATGCAAAGAAAATGTCTAAGTATCAAGCACAATTATTAGCAGGTACAGATACAAATGAATCTGACCAAGATATAGAAGATACATATGAAGTGAACAAAATACTAGATCATAGGACAAAAGGAAAGAGAAGAGAATACTTAGTTCAATGGAAAAACTATGAAGATCACACTTGGGTAAGGGAGGAAGATTTTGATACAAGGCAGTGCATAGAGGACTACATTAGACGTCAAAAGAAGAAGGGTAGACGCTACTAGGAGGATGTTCACATTGACAACAATGTACATTCTTCTAGGATATATTAGATATCTTTTAAAATATCAACCCTAACCAAATTCATAGTCCATCATTTTGAGCAACTTGTATATTGTGGATATCCTAAATTTTTTTGAATGTTCTGATATTTTAAAAATATGGTTGTATGTGCTAAAGCATGGTGTGTATTCAGATAACAGAGCAATTTCAGAGAGGATGTGGATGACTATATGTTAAACATATATAGCCAAATTTTTAGATGTATGATGATAGAATGTAGAGGCAAGTATGGACAATACCTGTACTATATTATTATATATGATTGATAGATCTGATTAGAAGGTATGTTTAAAATAATATGCATGTATTGTACAAAGATATGCAACTATTGATGTTTAGACAATAGGGTATACAACCTTTCCTGGGGAGCAGCAGACTGTGAGAAAGAACTTTAGGGCTAGGATTAAGCATGCCTTACAGGTGCTGGCAACTGTCTCAAATGTGATATATTTTATGAAATATAGATAGATTAGCTATATATACATATATATGACAGTTATAAACATCCCCCATCAGTGTTGACTTCATCGTTGAACTCCCAGAGTCTCATGGCTACGACGTGATCATGAACGTCATGGATTCGGTAAGCAAGGTGTCCCACTTCATTCCGACCCACACGACGATCACAGCCCTCGGAGCGGCCCGCCTGTTCCTTGCACATGTCTGGAAGTTGCATGGGCTCCCAAAGCAAGTTGTTTCCGACCGAGGTCCACAATTTGTCGTGGAATTGACTCGGGAGCTCTACCGCCTGCTCGGCATAAAGCTGGCTACCACCACAGCGTACCATCCGCAGGGTGACGGACAGACAGAACGGGTCAATCAGGAGTTGGAGCAATATCTCCGCCTCTTTGTCAATGAGAGGCAGGATGACTGGGATGAGTTACTTCCACTGGCTGAATTCCAATACAACAACCATGTCCATTCCACCACACAACAGACTCCCTTCATGCTTGACTCCGGACAACACCTGCGGATGGGCTTCGAACCACGCCAGACTGACTCCCGACTTGAGATGGTCAATGAGTTCCGAGACCGCATGGACTCCACCCTTTCGGAAGCCAAGTCGGCCCTTGCGAAGGCCAAGGATGACATGGCAAGGTACTACAACCAACGCCGGGTTCCTGCCCCAGAGTACCAAGTTGGAGACAAGGTGTATCTAGATGCAAGTGACATCCGCACCACACGCCCTTCGCAGAAGCTTGCCCACCGCTACCTTGGGCCCTTCACAGTGACGCGGAGGGTTGGATGGAATGCATACCGCCTCCGACTTCCGATGTCCATGTCCCGCCTCCACCCCGTCTTCAACATGGTGAAGTTACTCCCTATGCTTGAGGACCCAATTCCAGGTCAGAAGGCTCGTCCGCCACCTCCGCTGGAAATTGTAGATGGGGAAGAGCACTACGTGGTGGAACAGATCCTGGACAGCCGGTTTGTGCGAGGACGACTCCAATTCCTCGTGAAATGGGAAGGGTATGGGTACAAGGAGAATTCGTGGGTCCCGGAGCAAGATGTTTCCGCTCCAGACAAACTCCATGAGTTCTATAGGACACACCCCGGTGCCCCTCGCCGAATCCGCTCGCTGGCATTTCAATCCCTCGTGTCCCGTGCTTCGAGGACGCAGCATGCTAAGGGGGGGGTGATGTCAGGGGACACCCTGTTTTCCATTTCCAGTTCCGACACCGCACCCAGTTCCGACTCCATTTCCGACTCTGCTTCCGTTTCCGATTCCATCTCCGCCTCCGCTTTTGGAAATGATTCCGCTTCTGGGAGAACTTCCACCAGTTCTGTTCGCCTTGCCAGTTCCACTCCAATTTTCGACTTCCACTCTCGGAACAGTGTCGGAAATCAAGCGACTCGCGTAATAGGTGGCATCAAGGGTCGATCAAGGGTCAGGGTGGTCAAGGAGATGCAGGGTTGATGGCGGGTGCCAAGTGTTGTCCCTGGCTGCGCAGCGTAGTATAATACGGGCTCGCTGACATTGGGGGTCCTTAGACTTTTCTCTTTGGATTTCCCCTTGTCAGGTGAGAATCCCCTCTCTTGTATACTCTGTTCATTTATACATACTTTGGATTTCCCCTTGTCAGTTGTGTGGTAGTGTGATCTCCACAACCAGCCAGGGTTGCCCTTACAAACCCGGCGCTGTCCCTAATTGTTGATGCAGGGGCTGGGGTTTATGTCGCCACTTCCGCCATCGATACTTTCAATACAATATTGGCGATTTGCGGTCCCCTCTTGGACAAGGTCAAGCGGTTTACTGACATCGTGGATAAGGCCTCAGAGGTATAGTTCAAATGCCGGGGGTCTCCCAGGTCATCTCATGGGCATGGTTTGCTTTATTATAGATCAACCCTTATGCAAACATGGCATGGTCTATCCTGTCTATTGCGCACAAGGTAAGCATATCACATGCACCAGCTAGATAGAGATATCTGACGTCTGGCCAGACGCTCATTGCTCAGAAGGACCGAGACGATAGCATCAATGAGCTTGCAAAAACCATTGGAGACACCTATACGTTCGTCCGCTCGGCAGAGGCGTTGAAGATAATTGATTCGCAAAAGCAAATTATCATGTCTTTGACAACTGGAACTATACAGTGTAGTTACAACTATTCCAACACCAAGGGCTTCTGTATGTTGGTTCCCACTCTGTCAGGCGGTGATAGCGCGTCATTCAGGCAAAGAACCGCGAAAAATCTAGTGTCGGATGTCAACAGCAAGGTCAATCAATACCAGGAATCTTTCAGCAAACTCAAGTTTGAGTTACAACAACATGCCGTGATTCATATTGAAATCACTGTACTACATTTTCTGAATGTTGTCGGCGACGTCTGAGTTTTGCTGATCTGGGGCCTTGGTTGGATCTAAAAAAGGGGTGCTGTCGTGACAGTGTCATTGTGAAATCTGCAGTAGAATGATGCAACACCAAGTGAGGTGTCGTCATCCACATCGATGCTGCAGACTTCGAGGCGAAGCGACTCCTGAAACGCGAATTGAATGGAGAAGCAATCACGTCCACATAGACCCACGGACGTCACCCATTACATAAAAGTGTGATCATCAGGTACCACACGTGGCAACACATCACCGCGGCATCCCTGAACCGCTTCAAGTAAATATGGTGCGTGTCTGTCAATGTCTCTGTCACGGAAACTCAGCACCATGAACGTTCTTCGAAAAAAAAAAACCATCATCACTATCCCGCACAGACAAAGCAAGGCTCACTTCAGTATACCGACAATTACACCACGTGCGATAGGCACAACCGAATGAGATGAGTGAGGGTATTGCGGCACCGCACGCTGCCAGGAGCCGAGAATAGAAACAGGCGGTTGGGTTCGAAGATCGAACCAGGCGCGCGCGTCTCTGGCGATTGGTTGATGGACCGGCAAGCTTCTCGGCTTCTGCTTCCTAAGCTGATGCGTGCCTTGTGGCGTGGCGAGGTGAATCATGCTCAAATGGGTATCACGTCAATACATTGATCCCCGATCGATCACTTTGATCACGATCATGATATTCACTGCCATGTTGTGTTGATCGAGCGGGAAGCGCTCTCCTCAGTAAATAAGCGTGGGGAAGCAGCGGCGTGTTGAACACGTGCCAGGAGATGCCACGCTACGGGAGAGCGTCCAGGCACACGCATTCGCCGGCAGACTCCCGGGGAGAAAGTACAAAGGCGTGCTTGTTGGGGGCGCGAGAAGGGTATAAATGTGAGTATCGCGCTCAGAGGAGGACCGAGACTGGCAGGAGTGGAGCAGACATGGAATGTTCGGATGTAGCCTCGGGATCGATCTCCGTGGAGGAGTGTGGAGACTTTTCTGTTCTAGATTGTGCTTGCCATCTTCCATCCTGTTTTATTATTAGTTTTAATTCTTGCTCCTCTCCACGCACACTAAATAGTTGCTGACAGCTACTCACAGTGGAGATGAGAATGCCCTTCGAGTTTACAAATTGTCTTTCACGGCTCGAGCCGCCTCCGTTGAGAAGTGGAGTGTGTCTTCTGGGCTTGGGCTCAAGCAGCCACCGAAAGCCGAGCCGAGCCGAGCCTGGCCTAGGACCCAAAAGCAACCCTTAGATCGCTGCGCGACCGATGCCGGGCTATGCCCCGTAGTGACTAAGCGCTGTCAGCTGTGTCAGCCGGTGCTTCCCCACGCTCATTTACCGAGAAGAGCGCTTCCCTCTATCACGATCTGATCACAGTGATCGATCGGGGATCAATGTATTGACGCTAGGCACGCATCAGCTTAGGAAGCAGAAGCCACGAAGCTCGCAAGCCAAACCTGTCGATCAACCCATCGCCAGATCCGATCATCGAATCCAACACTGTTTCTATTCTCGCCTATCGGCGTCGCGCGTTGCCGCGGGCCTCAGTCGTCTCCATTCGGTTGCGACTCATCACACGTGGCGGTATACCTATGAGTACGCACCCCACAGCGGGGTATTGGGGTCATCTAAGGGTCGGTATATTGAAGTGAACCTAAGCCTTGATCTGTGGATAGTGATGATGATTTACGAAGAACGGTCACGGCGTTGAGCTTCCACGGCAGAAACATTAATAGACAGCCACCATATTTACTTGAAGCGGTTCAGGAATGCGGTGATGTGGCGCCACCCGTACCCGACGTCAGGCATTATGTAATGGGGTGACGTTGGTGGGTCCATGTGGACGAGTCGCTTCGTCTCGAAGTCTGGGCGTCGATGCAGATGAAATTAGAATTGAAATTTAATGATAAAAAGCAGATGACGACGCCCCACTTGGTATTGCATCACTCTATTTGGGGTTTCCCAATGACACTGTCACCATATCATCTTTCTTTTTTAGATCCAATCCAGCGCTCCCAGATGCAGTGGAAAACTACGTCCTTTCCTTCTTCATTGACGAGCACGATGACTAACTAGCGCAGGGAACCTATTAGACAGCGCGTCCGCCACCTCATTGATGGCCTCGTACATCCCTTCTTAGCGAAGGAGTGCTCACAGCTTGATCTTAGCTCAGACTTGAGCTTGAGTATCTCGACGATTGAAGGGAGGTACGTGTACGGCTGTGTCCAGCACTGCCCGCAGGAAATGACAATTCGTTTGTGGATTTACTTCACACAGTCGACCGCGTGCACCGCGATGTAAACGGGAATGGGCCCTTCTATCGGCTCGAGGACGTTCGTACCCTCAGTAAGTTCAATACAGGCAGCATGAATACAAGCCTTGTATCCGTGAGTGGAGGACCCGCGAGAATTCTGCAGTCCATTGACCTCATCCAAGCTCGCTCCCATCCATCCAAGGTAAGGGAATCTCAATATAGTCGCAAGGGAATCTTGCCAATATACTAAATATGATCGAGAGTTGCATGCACAGTTATTAATGACTTACTCGCCGAAGCCACCCACAGGATACGCTCTGCGGAGACATCTTCGAGTTGTATTACATATGTTATGATGATATGGTAGCAAGTCTGAGGACACTGACTATAGGGTCAAAGCAAACCCAGAGGGACTACGAGGCATTGATGCAATAATAAGTCTTCGATCAAAATCATCAAATTTATTACATGACGGCACCTGCTGTGGAGAATCTGCCACATCTGGCAGCCACCGTCTCGCGTCTGCGTCTGTTTTTATATAACACTCGGGGTGGTTCAGGTAAATCGGACTATCCTTTGCAAGCAGTAAGTAACTTCACCCACGAGCGAAACACGAGCCTGACTCGCTGAGGGGTGTGACAACCGCCATACGGAGATTGACACAACATGCTTTGGGTAGCCCTGTATTTTGGCTGTGGCGAGAGATAGGGAGGAAGAGGAGGAGACGTGAGTCATTATGGTGACACCTGCGCAAGACGAGGAAAAATAAACTGAGATGTGTACGATCGATGGCAAAAAAATAAATGATCACGTACAGCAGCGTTTTGGGCACAGAGGATAGAACTGTAGAAGATTGACCAAAGAGGGCATTTATACACGTCAAGAGGCGATTTACGACATCCCAGTGCCCTTGACGAGCAAGGGGATTGGTGTTGTCGCGGCTTAATTGAGTGGATTTTCTACTAACTTCTGGTAGGAAATGCACGATTTGCTACAGAAATCCCACGTATTAACCCCATCATTTTCCCAGCATTTTTTAACGGTCCTGGACAACTTTTATGGACGTATATGGGATTATACGTGGAATTTCCACGTATTACTTGTGGGGGATTTTTCCCGCCATGCCTTCACTGTAACAGATATGGGTATGCTTATTGAACTCATATATAGCGGTTCGGAACATGTTGTTGATACATGATATGTGGAGGGGAAACTATCGGTACTGTAATCTACTTTCAGCCCGCAGTTTGAAAAAAGAACAGACAAGACAAAGTCTTGACACCTACACAACACAAAGTTACACGAAGACAGTCAGGAAGGTAGGCATGTATCAGTTTTTCTTACCCCATCTTCTTCTCTCCTTTATCATCGGACCCGCTCCCTGCCCTCAGTGATAGCTATGCCAGATAATTGGTTTACCACTTGTTCGATAGCCCGCTCCGCTCTTATGGCATCGGCGCCGCTGTACATGTCTTTTCCAGACAACTTGTTTACAATTCGTCTCAATGCCCGCTTAATGTCGCCATTAGGAAAACTGGCCAAATCGAAGTAATTGCCCGCAAACTCTAATAGCCTGGAACAGGAGCATGGCAATAAGGGCAGCGAAAGACGGAAAGGGCCAAAGAGAAGTAACATACCACTCAGGTTGCACTTTGGTTACAGTGCGGATGAACGGTCGTGTCGTAAGAATAAATTCGTTAAAAAGCACCCATTCAGGGTGTATATCAAGGCCGCAAGACGGATGCAAAAACACAACCTGTTTTATACATGAGTTCACATTCACAGACACCAACAGATAGACTTGTGCCTGGTTGTCTTTTACTGTAGCATAGCTTCGCTTCCCGGCCTCCTTGTGCGCCACTTGCATGAAGAAGCCGCATACCAGTGCTTTCTGTATGTTGGTGTAGAATGCACGTTGGTCTTGGGTCGATACAATATCAATGTCGAAGTGTTCCATCATCCGGAGCAATTGTGTCCGGACCTTGTCGGCTTCAGCAAGCGCTCTTGCTGATAAGTAATTTCGACGTGCCCAGTTTTTGTCATGTTGATCTGCATCAAATGGTAAACCAGAATCCAAGGCAAGTGTATAATATTTAAACATACTCTCGCGATAGCTGTTGTAAACGTTGAGAAGTGTGAAATGATCACCACCGGGGACTGAGAGGAGCGCCTTTGCAGCATCTGCTTCATTCCGCCGATCATTTGGACGCATCCACACGTTTGGAACTGTAAGCGTGGTAAATGAGGTTTTGAGATCAACACTCAAACACCAGGGCTCACCAGAGAGCATTGCAGCCAAGGTGAGGATTTCATTGCTACACTTGAATTCAGGGCTGACGATAAGCATTTTGGCCGTCTGCATTACTGGACATCAGTGACACACCATCGTCGTCAGGATGAACAACAAACCTGCGGGTCGAGAGGGAACTCCGCCATTATTCCACCCAGAGCAGTCAAGTTCCCGTCGTCATCCAGAGCAGAGAGGTAGTTTAATATTTCTAAAGCTCGCATGAGAGTTTCAGGAGCTGGCCTATCCTACACCAATCCTTGAACGAGGGTAAAAGTCAAATCCCCACATTGCAACTCACCACGTAGTCAAACTTCACAAGATCCTAGTTATTATTATTTCAACAATTAGAGCGCTTGGTCGAATCTACGACACAGATACGTACTTTGATCCCCAACTTGACAAGTACAAGGACTGTATTTGCCAAATTGCTTCGTAGGATCTCAGGATACGTTTGTTCCTCGAGTACGTTCATAAAGTCTTTCTCTGTATACAACCTGAAGCATTTTCCCGGCCTTGTGCGACCAGCACGTCCCGCTCGTTGGTGCGCAGATGCCTTCGAGATGGGTGACACAAGTAAGCTCTCTACACGTATCCGAGGGTTGTACACCTTCTGTTTTGAAAAGCCAGGATCCACAACATATACTATGCCATCAATAGTAAGTGATGTCTCCGCGATGGTCGTCGAAACGACGACTTTCCGCCCTGGGGGACCATCAGGTGTACGAGGCTGCGGTGCAGGATCGAATATTCGCTGTTGTTGCTGTAGAGGGAGAGAGGAGTATAGAGGAATGCACACAAGCGGGCCGACAGATTCTGGGGCGTTATTGACAAGATCGTCGGCTCGAAGCTTGATCTTCCGACATGCCTCCTCTATCTCTTTTTCGCCAGTCAAGAAAATTATGATGTCCCCAGGTTCCTCATCCCGATGGATCATGAGTATTGTCCGGATGGCAGCTTCTAAATAATCAGGTTCCGGTTCCTGCGTGTAGAACACCTCTACCGGATGGTCGCGACCTGGCACCCGGAAAAGAGGGGCTGGCTTGTCCGCCGTCAAACCAAAGAACTTCTGGAGTTTAAGCGCATCGAGTGTTGCGCTCATAACAATCAGTTTGAGGTCGGGTCGTTGCTTGGCGACCTTCTTTAAAAGGCCCATGAGGATATCAGTTGCCAACGTACGCTCGTGAGCCTCATCAAGGATGATCGTAGAATAGCGCTCCAAAAGCGAGTCATGCATCGCTTCCTGCAGTAACATTCCATCCGTCATATATTTCAAGAAAGTAGTGCCGTCCTCAGTCATGTCTTCAAACCGGATGGAATATCCGACATGCTTGCCAAGAGAGACTAGAATGCCCTAGGTATGTGCATCTCATATCGCACGAGCGATACTCACCGTCCATTTCATCTGCGACACGCTTAGCTACAGACATGGCCGCCACTCTTCGTGGTTGGGTGCAGGCAATCATTTTACCCGTTGTGTGGGGTAAGTCAGAAAATGCCACAAATTGCGGGATTCTAGATTTGATTCCATGAGAAGTCATAAAAGAGAAAAACTAGATTGTGCATACTGTGTAGTTTTGCCGGCCCCGGTCTCTCCCATCATAATCATTACCTGATTTTCCGAAAACTTGGCATACCATCAGAATCATGTTATGCAATAATGACGGGGGCTAGAAAAGTCTTCCGGGAATGCCGAGCATGAATAAAGCCATGCAAGCCATGCTGCAATGTCCCTGTTCGACGAAGAGTACACTGCACGCTGCAGTTGCATACCAGGTGAAGGCGCTCTAGCACCAAAACTCTGATATTTCTCCTTTATCATGAAGTAAGGGACTCACAGACTTGTAAAACTCTGCCATCTGCGTGTAAACAGGGAGCCTCTTCCTCGTCTCCAAGATCTTCTTATACTGGCTGCTATGAGGGTTATTGGTGAAAGGATTGACATCACCTTCCTAAATAATAGGAGAGTACCTATGAGTGGATGATTTCGTCATAATACCATGTTTACGCACCAAGGCCTTCTGCACTTGTGTGGCTGTCACCCTTCGAGGGAGAAAGCCATGTAAGGGATGTTCCTGCGGAGTCGTAGACTCAGGCTTAGGCGTAGGTGACTCTGCCCCCTGCATGTGTGCGGGTAGAGGAGCTAAGTAAGGGTTGTCGTCACCCTGGTAGAACCTAGAGAGACGATGTTCTGCGTGCGAAAAAGTCCAGGCTTCCCGACTTCTGTCTTCAGCTCCCCCGGATCAGTGTCCAATCTCATTAGGGAGCCTGAGATGCGTCACGTGACCGTGTCCCTGTACGGTTGAACTTACATAAGGAACGCATGACAAGTTCAAACTGGCTAGCTAAGGGTTGATTGGTAATCACACCCTTCTTTCCTTCGCTCCTCCACAAGAGTAGCGTAGCGTATTGTTTCTCCGTGCTTCTATTCGAACGACCTCCTCAAGGTGTATCTGTAGAACGAAGGAGTAAATATGATCTGATATTCTATCTTGATCTCAAGTAGATCGTTCCTTATATACAAATTATAATGTCCATTATATTACCAATCCCTTCGAGCTGCTGTGCCGATGCGAT
>WHVA01000626.1:0-58609 GCA_015179125.1 Gautieria morchelliformis | reverse complement strand
TCAATTTTCGTATAGATGCGAGCATTCTTTGGAGCATCAAGTAAGTCAGCAATCAATGGCAATGGATACCGATCTTTTTTTGAGATTTTGTTCAAACCTCGGAAGTCGACACACAACCGAAGTGAGCCATCTTTTTTGCGAACGAACAATACCGGTGCACCATGAGGCGAGCGTGAAGGTCGGATGAAACCGATGTTTAAATGCTCGTCGATGAACTCGCGAAGTGCTTTGAGTTCGGAAGCTGAGAGAGAGTAGATGGGACCGATAGGTGGCGAGGTCCCTTCTTCGAGGTTGATTTTGATATCGTGAGGTCGGTGGGGAGCTAGAGTGTCAGCGCGTGCTTTGCTGAACACATCTGCAAATCGTGATATACTCGGGAACATGTTTCTTAATGTCTCAGGAAGCTCGGAAGAGCTTCCCCCGATGTTGCCCCTCTGGCGAGGAGCTCAGGCGAAGCCAAATTGAGCTGAAACACTTCGGACCCTTCCAATCTAGATGCGCACATGAAAGCGGGTGCATTGATTAGGGAAACGAGGGGTGCTTGGCAACTTCGGAAGCGAGGTCGGAGCGGGGGCGAAGATGCCGTAGGCGAGGTCGAAGTCGTAGCCGAAGCTGAGCGGGCTGACGTCGCCGGGGTCGCTGGAGTCGTTGTTAGGTCGATGGTCTTGAAAGTAATACTGCCCAATACCCAGTCAATCGACGGATTGTAGCGGGTGAGCCAGTTGTGGCCAAGTACCATCGAGCAACTTGAGTCGAGCGAGGTTACGTAGAAGGTAACCCATTGTTGTTTGCCGGTCGGAAAGCAAATGCAGAGGTCTAGAGCTTGGGTAATGGTAGTGTTAGTACTACCGTCAAATAGTTTCAAGGGTATAGGAGAGACAGGATAAGCAGGCATGGAGTACTTCTGGACAAATCTGGATTCAATAAAACAGTCTGAGGACCCGCAGTCAACTAATGCAACAAAAGCGACGTTGGGCAGCGAAGGCGAGGTTAGATCTACATTAAGGGAATCTTTGGACAATGAATGAGAAGCGGCGCTGAGTCTGAGCACACGGGTGAGGTTACCGCAATCCTCGGATCGTGTGGTTCCGAGGTTGCTACCTATTTTTTCACCTCCGTAATGGAGGCTGAAGTCCCCTCGTTAGGGGTCTTCGTTGCCCGACCTTTAGAACCGCTACTATTGGTAGACTTGTTCTTCGGGCAGTCCTTGACGACGTGACCTTTGGTGCCGCAAAGCAGACAAAGTCCTTGGTCGACCCGACGTTGGCGCTCCTCGGGAAGCAGTTTGCCATCCTTCCCGAGTTTGCTCGAAATGTCGGGCTGGCTTTGTTGTTCGAAGAGTTGTTGTTGTTGGAACCCTTGCCGCTGTTGTTAGTCTTGTTGCGGTTCTTATTGTTATTGGAACCACTGGAAGACTGGTGGTTGTTAGTGGCATTGCTACTGGACTGATTAGGGTGCGTGCAGGCTGGGAGCTACGACCATTGATCATGGCGTCGTATTCCTTTCGCTCCCAGTAACGGCTATCGCATTCCAGCGCGAAGTTCCTAAGCTCGGCGAGGCTGCGGAATCGAGGGAAGTGAAGTAAGTCGTCCTTGATCCGTTTGGCCAAGCCCTTGTAGGCAAAGTGTCGGAGGGCCGCGTCGTTCCACTGAGTCCGAGTCGAAGCTCGGGCGAAGTCGATAAAGAATCACGCGGCCTTGTGGTGCTCTTTCATAACGATCTTCTCG
Organism: Gautieria morchelliformis; assembly: GCA_015179125.1. Taxonomy (NCBI): domain Eukaryota; kingdom Fungi; phylum Basidiomycota; class Agaricomycetes; order Gomphales; family Gomphaceae; genus Gautieria; species Gautieria morchelliformis. Next base: position 56,882 of record WHVA01000626.1, on the reverse strand, counting down.
AGGTCAATCTCGGCTTGGGCCGCGTTGTCGTATGGGCCGAAGTTAAGCTCGAGCTCGGCCTTGAAACTGTCCCAGTCCTCGAGCCAATCTGGCTCGGGTTGGACTTCGCCGAGGATCGCCGGCTCGAAATATTGCAGAGCCGAGCCGGACAGGTAAGAAATAGCATACTGCACCTTTGAGGCCCCCGTCTTGAACGCGGTGGGGCGATCTCTGAAGTTGAGTACACATTGAAGGAAGAAGGTGCGAAGCTTGGCTTGGTCAGTACCGTCATAACTATCCGGTTCCTTGACCTTGGCTCGTGCTTCGGGCTCGCGAGGTTTCGCGAGTTTGATGAACACTCGACGCATAAGCTCGTTGTCCTCGAGGTCACCGAGGTCCTCGGGCGGAAGGTTGGGGAGGTCCCGATCGTTGTCAGAACTTCTAGAGCCATCACCTGGATCACCCGAAGGGTCACCGAGGTTAGCCCTACCTTTGCCTTTGTTACTAGGCTCGGCGGGGTCTGCGAGGGGTATCCCCGGGGACGGGGGTGAGTCATCGGGGCTTCCGAGAAACGTCGCTGTTCTGAGATACCCCGAAGGGTGCGAGAACGAGTTATCATGGACATCGTGAAGAAAAGGGATACGTAGGGTGTAAGCAGTCTGAAAATACTGTTACGATACGATCCGTCGTAAGGTTGACCGAGGTCGGGGACGAAACCCGAGGCAAGGTCCGAGGTTACGGGGCGAGGTTTGGATGGGGAAGTCGGAGAGGGACTTGGCTTCAGCTTATGTGCTGCGCCGACCCTACGCACGAGTCCCAATTTCGGAGGTAAACGAATAAGAGGCGAGGTTCTGGCTTAAGAGGCGAGGCGTAGAAACTAGCTAGGGATCGAAGGGACACGATAGTTGATTTTCAGACTGAGGAGTAGGAATGCATACAAGGGGGTTATATACGGACGAGGTGCAAGTCAGGGGCGAACGGATTAGTGGAGGTCAGGGCGAGGTCAGGAGACCGAGGTCAGGGCGAGGTAATATACGAATGATGCGTGATGGAGCGGAATCAGTAACTAAGGGGATACGGGCATGGGATCAAGGTCGGATATGAGTTCAAGCTCGGGATCGGGCTCGGGCACGGATAAGTATCATATGTACTCGGGCATGAATATCACAAGGCTCGGGCTCGGAAGAAGGTTCTACCGGTAAGTAGCCGGCCAAAGGCCGGGTCCTTACAGCTTTGCCCAATTCAAAATTGCCTTTTGCGTCTGTTTTGACCGCAAAAACCCAACGGCTACCCACAACGTTCTTCCCTGGTGGCAACTCTATCAGATCCCACGTACCAACTTCTGCGTGCTGTTTCATCTCTATCTCCATTGCCCGTTGCCAAATCGGGTAATCATCCCGGTTCAGCGCTTCAGTGTATGACAGTGGTTCAGTGACTATTTCAGTCGCTGATAAAGCACGATCACCCTCATCCATGCGGCGGTAATCTGGCGCAGGCTTAGCGGCAATTCTAGTGCTACAACGGGGTTCCGGCGCATCGGCTGGTGCCGGTGAAATGGTGGGAGCCACAGGTGCAGTGGTTGTGGCGCTCTTCACTGAAGGTGTCAAAATTGGTATGGGCATTTCATCGTCATCGTCGGTTTCCGGTGGAGGGTGGAGATCCTCATTTTCGTCAAATATAACATTCCTTGAGGTCTGAATACGATTGGAACATGTGTTGAGGTATTTCCACGCTTTGGAATTGGCAGCAACACCGGTAAAGATATGTTGCTCCGACTTTGGTTCCAGCTTAGTACGTCTCTGATCCGGTACCTTAACCCAACACCTTTTTCCAAATTCTTCTAACCTCCCGATATCAGGCTTCCTTCCAAAGAAGACCTGATAAGGGGTTATCTCTGCCTCACGCGCTTTTGTCGGCGATCTATTTTTGATGTAGCACGCATACACCACTGCCTCTGCCCACAACATCTTCGGCAATTTCTTGGCAAAAAGCATGGCACGGGTGAGCTCGAGTAAGGTACGATTGAGTCGCTCCACGATGCCGTTTTGTGCTGGAGAATAAGATGCCGTGTATTCCATGATGATGCCATTCTCGGCGCAGAATGCTTTGAACGCCGAGCTAGTATATTCACCGCCGCCATCACTACGTAGCCTTTTCAATTGAAGCCCTGTCTGGGTTTCAACAAAGGCTTTGTAATCCTTGAAGTGGTCTAGGACAGTGTCCTTGGTGTGACTAAAATAGAGCGTTGAATAACGACTCTTGGCATCAGTGAAGGAATAAAAATAGTGTTCTCGCGCTGGACCTTCTGTACTTGCAGGTCCCCACACGTCAGATACAGTAAGATCACCGATATATACAGCGGTGTCTTCTGCACGTTTGGGGAATGGCTGTCAGGGTTCACGCATTTCCTTCCACAAGTTTCTATTTCCTTCCATGAGTTTCCGTTACCTTCCGTCAGTTTCCATAACCTTCCGTCACATTCCGTCACCTTCCATAACCTTCTACAAGTTTCCGTCTCCCCTATTATGTAAGCCTTGCCAGCGCTATAAGACTGTAGCCTGTGTGGTGGCGTTTCCTCAGCTTGATCTCTGAGGATACCCACTACACAGGCAAGTCCCCATGTATCTATCGTTGGTAGAGTTATAACCTGAGGATACCCACTACACAGTTGGTCATTGTCCTAGTATCGGCTCTTATCTCCTTGAGTATCTTTGGTTGTGGCTTCGTCATTAGTGTTGCCCTCACAGAAGATCAAGCTCATAGGACGACCCCACACACTTTTCTTAACCAGCCTTCATCTCAGCCTATGGCAGACCAACTCCCAGACGCATACTGGAACTCCCTGGGTGACCATGGGCCATTTCTTCGAGGCCTCCTTTCCAGCCAAGCACAGCAGCTGCAGCAACTTCAACTGCAGAATCAGGAACTGCACAGTCAGATTGTTAACGTTCACGACCACTTAGCCAATGCTGCCACCAACGCTGCTGTTGCTGCTGCTCAAGCCCTTGCGCCCTCAGTACCTCACAGTGTCCCTCCATCTACTCGCTCTATCAAAGCAGCGGAACCGGAGAAGTTCAATGGAGACTGTGCAGAGACTGAAGGGTTTATCAGGTCTATCAGATTGTCCATCGCTGTCCAGCCGGCATCCTTCCCAGATGAGCGCACAAAGATCCTATATGCTCTTTCCTTCATGACAGGAGGCTCTGCGGAGATATGGGCACACAACGAGACACAGGCTGTCATTGATGGCACCTCCTCTATATCCACTCTGGAGGGGTTCATTAAACGTGTGGAGGAGGCCTTTGGTGACCCAGATCGTGCCAGAATGGCTCGCACTAAACTGCATGACCTTAGGATGGCATCAGGAATGTCGGCAGATGAATACACGGCTCAATTTGAGATCCTGGCAGGCAGGACAGGCTTTAATGATGAGGCACTCGAGGATGCCTATGCTCGTGGCCTTCCAGCAGGTATCCTTGATAAGATCCACGCCCAGCCCTTTCTTCCATCCAACCTCAAAGCCTGGAAGGAAGCAGCCTGTCAGATTGACCGCAATCATCGCCGTCTGTTAGAGGTCAGGAAGGCACAGACACCTCATGTCCCTAATCGTCCTCCTCCTGCCCGTCCACTCCACACTCCTGCTACGGCTCCTGTTGTCACAGCACCACCCAGTAATGCGACACCTATGGACATTGACTCATCCCGCCGCCGCACCGAAACACAGACCTGCTACAACTATAAGAGACCTGGTCACATTTCACCAGACTGTCCTGAACCTCGCAAGCCACGAATCCGTGCAAACCTCACGGAGGCGGACATTGCAGCAATTGTCTCTAAATCTGTGGCAGCGGCGATGGAGGAACGCAAACAGAAGGTGGAAGCCCCTGTCCAAGATGAAGGAAAGGGTTTTTAGGCCAGTCAGCGGTGAAAGACATGCCCCGCTCGACGAATCGGTTTTCAGTTCTCGAAACATGTACAATAGGGATCACAGGCGATATGATGCATCCTTCTCCTATCCCTGATCGAACTGAAACCAAACCAGCCATGCCAAAAACCCAACCCATCGCTCCAGTTGCTAATGCAAACCTTCCAGTCCCTCTATATGTCCGTACTGCTGACCTCCGCCGATGCACCAAAGTACCTCTCAAGGTCCACTCCGTTGACACAGGGCATCCACTTGCAATTGACTCCCTCCTTGACAGTGGTGCTACAGGGATGTTCATCGATGTGGAGTTTGTAAGGGAACACAGACTTCGGACCCGTCCCCTACCCCGTGCCATCCCCGTCTACAATATTGATGGTACCCCAAATGAGGCTGGCTCAATCAAGGAAGAAGTTGACCTCATTTGCACCTTTGGGGATCATACGGAACGTGCCACATTCTCCGTCACGAGCCTTGGACGACTTGCCATCATTCTTGGTCACACATGGCTTGTTGAACACAACCCAGAAGTTGACTGGCATACAGGAGATGTGAAGATGACACGCTGTCCCAAGTCATGTGGGGGCAGACCTGTTGTCAGAGGGCCCACAGTCGAAACTGTTCCAGAAGAGAGTGTAGATCAAGAGGAGGTTCCCATACAGCACACCCGCTCCCTACTTGAGGAAGGAGACAGGACCTTTGTCATCTTTGTGAATGAGAGTCCTGAAATGATTGGCGCAGGCTGGACTGTCTCCCAACAGCTTGCTGAACGGGCCAGCAAGTCTGCACCAGTCAGATCCTTCGAGGACCTTGTCCCCAAACCATACCAGGAGTTCAAGGATGTGTTTTCTAAGGAGTCATTTGACCAACTGCCTCCTCGAAAGCCCTGGGACCATGCAATTGAGCTCACTCCAGGTGCACAACCCTTCAGCACAAAGGTTTACCCAATGTCACCGGTTGAGCAAAGGGAACTGGATAACTTCCTTGAGGAGAACCTGAAGAGCCATCGTATCCGTCCTTCCAAGTCACCTATGGCATCTCCAGTCTTCTTTGTGAAGAAAAAGGACGGCAGTCTTAGATTTGTGCAAGACTACCGGAAGCTCAATGATATAACAATCAAGAATGCCTATCCTTTGCCCCTTGTTCCAAACATCATGAATAAGATTGCTGCTGGAAGGGCTAAATACTTCACAAAGCTTGACATTCGCTGGGGATATAATAATGTACGCATAAAAGAGGGAGATGAGTGGAAGGCAGCCTTTCAGACAAATAGGGGCCTGTATGAACCTCTAGTCATGTTCTTTGGACTCACGAACAGCCCAGCAACCTTCCAGACGATGATGAATGACATCTTCAAGAGTCTCATCGATGAAGGGGTTGTGGTGGTGTTCATGGACGACATTCTCATCTTCACAGAGTCGCTTGAAGAACATCGTAGGATTGTACGACGTGTCCTTGAAATCCTCCGGGCCAACAACCTGTACCTCAAACCTGAAAAATGCCTATTTGAGCAACTAGAGGTGGAGTATCTCGGCCTCATCCTCTCTCAAGGACAGGTTGCCATGGACCCAGTCAAGGTTGCAGGGGTGCGGGACTGGCCAATACCACGTAACGTCACTGAAGTCAAATCATTCCTTGGTTTCATCAACTTCTACCGTAGATTTGTGGAAGACTTCTCACACATTGCAAAGCCCCTCAACCAGTTGACAAAACAGGATGCCCAATGGTCTTGGGATCCAAATGGCCCAGAGCAAATGTCCTTCGACAAGCTCAAACTCCTCATCACCTCAACACCAATCCTTGTCCTCCCTCATCAAGACAAACATTTCCGTCTTGAAACAGATGCCTCAGCCTATGCCACAGGAGCAGTACTGTCCCAGCTATGTGATGATGGCAAATGGCGGCCTGTGGGGTTTGTCTCCAAAAGCCTCAATGATGCTGAACGCAACTATGCCATCCATGACAAGGAGCTTCTTTCTGTGATTCGGGGATTAGAGGAATGGCGCCACATCTTAGAGGGAACAAAGCACAAGATTGAGATTCTCAATGACCATCAGAATCTCACCTACTTCCGCACTGCACAAAACCTGAACCGTCGTCAAGCACGCTGGTCACTCTACCTCTCTCGCTTTGATTTTGAGCTGATCCATCGTCCTGGTCGTCATTCAGCCAAGCCTGATGCACTCTCACGACGCGTGGATCATAAGCGGGGGGAGGAAGACAACCAAAATCAAGTCTTACTTCCCCTGACTTGTTCCACATCAAGGCGAATCCTCCAGAGGCTGGCGCGCAGTTAGTCCCAGGTGAAGGTGATGCTTTCCTCAATCGAGTAAGGAACTGTGTAGACCGGGATGAAAAGGTTGTCAAGGCTCTCAAAGAACTGGGCTCCTCTGGAAATTTGTGAGGAGAAGAGTGGTCTGAACAGGATGGGCTTGTCCTCTATCACAACAAAGTGTATGTGCCGCTTGATGCAAAACTACGACATGACATAGTGAAAGCGCACCATGACATACCTCTCACCGGTCACCCTGGTCGTTGGAGAACCACTGAACTAGTTGCTCGGAGTTACTGGTGGCCTGGGATGGGACGTTACATTGCAAAATACGTGAAGGCCTGTGACCTGTGCAACCGGACAAAAACCTTCCCTGCTTCTCCCATTGGCAAGCTTCTACCAAACCGTATCCCAGACCGTAGATGGCAGGTTATGTCTGTTGACTTGATCGTAGAACTGCCTACCAGTCATGGCTATGATGCTCTCCTTGTTGTCGTCGATCGCCTCTCAAAGCGTGCACATGTCATTCCCACCACTTCAGATGTAACTTCGGTGGGAGTTGCCCGACTCTTCCGTGATCATGTTTGGAAACTTCATGGGCTCCCTGAAGAAATCATCAGTGATCGAGGCACACAGTTCATCTCCCAGTTCATGCGTGAACTGAACAAACTTCTTGGTGTCAAAGTCGCTGCCTCTACTGCTTATCACCCCCAAACTGATGGACAGACTGAAAGGGTTAATCAGGAGATTGAGCAATACCTTCGACTATTCGTCAACCAGCGTCAGGATGATTGGTTTGAATGGATATCCTTGGCCGAGTTTGCCTATAACAACCGAATCCATGCCTCAACCCAGACTACACCCTTCATGTTGGACAGTGGCCAACATCCAAGGCTGGGACTGGAACCAGTTCGGGAAACTCGACTCAAGGCCCTGGATGAGTTCACAACATGGATGGAAGCGGCCACAAGAGAAACTCGTTCGGCCCTGTCCAAGGCAGCAGAGGACATGGCACGCTTCTATGACATGCACCATAAAGCAGCCCCAGTTTATAAGCTTGGTGACAAGGTCTGGCTCAATGCACAAAACATCACAACCACTCGCCCAATGAAGAAGCTAGACCACAAGTGGCTAGGCCCCTACACTGTTAATAAGGTGGTCTCACGAAATGCCTATGGTCTAAATCTTCCTACATCCTTTGGTCGCACACATCCAGTGTTCTCTGTCATCCTGCTTCGGCCATATGAAGATGACCCAATCCTTGAACGTCATGCCCCTCCACCCCCCCCCCTGTCATACGGGATGGAGCCGAAGAATATGAAGTTGAAAGGATTCTAGACAGCAGGATGTTCCGTGGAAGGTTGGAGTATCTCATGCGCTGGAAGGGCTATGGAGCTGCCGACGATCTCTGGCTACCAGCGAAAGATGTCTCTGGGGCAAAGCGACTCGTTAAAGAATTTCACCGGCAGAACCCAGAGGCACCTCAACGTATCTCAGCAGCCACATATATGTCCCTCCCCTTCCAGAGATTTCAGAACTTCACAGAACCTTCCAGGCAAACTCTCTTCGACTGGACAGCAGGCAGGGCTTCTACTTATGATGTCAAGGGTCCAGAACCCCAAAGATAAGCGATATCGGCCTCCGCCTAACCAATTCATTCCGATAAGCTATATATCCCCTCTCCACCTGTGACCGCTCACTTCCACTGCATCGACCCCACCACATCCATCAACCATGTCCTCGCCCGCCATTGAGCTTGTTGCCCTCCCCAGCTTCACCCAAAACCTCTCTGACCTGCCAAACATGTCACGTGTCGATCCCACCCTCCTGCACTTCTCCGGCTTCTCGTCATCCAGAGCAGCCAGTGAAGCCAAGCTACAAAGGATGCTTGACTGCCGTGATCTCGACGTCGCATGGTCTTCAAAGTGGTCTGTCAGCTCTGAGGACCTCACACCAGCAGAGAGTCAGGCGCCCACTCGCCCTGCACTCGCATTCCTCAGACCCCGACACAGACGAGAGAACACGTACTACGTCGGCGACCCTGTCTTCCTCAACGATGGAACCCCCCCTTGTGGAACCCCCTACACTTTCGAAGGCTGGGTGGGGCGGCGTTTCCGTAACATGGCAGGAGAGCGAATACGTCGAGCAAGGTTCCGAGGGCCGCACTTGCCCATGGACCCCAATCCCCCTGAGCTCATCATTGACCTGCGTTACCAGGAAGGGAAGGGCCAGGAGAGATGGTGGTCCCGCCTGTGGCATACTTGGAAACAATGTCTCGGTGGATGTTGAGGGCTAGGTGGCAGCTGTGCTTGTCGGGACGACAAGCATTGAGAGGGGGGTGATGTCAGGGTTCACGCATTTCCTTCCACAAGTTTCTATTTCCTTCCGTCAGTTTCCATAACCTTCCATCACATTCCATCACATTCTGTCACATGTCACATTCTGTCACCTTCTGTCACATGTCACATTCCATCACCTTCCGTAACCTTCTACAAGTTTCCGTCTCCCCTATTATGTAAGCCTTGCCAGTGCTATAAGACTCTAGCCCGTGTGGTGGCGTTTCCTCAGCTTGATCTCTGAGGATACCCACTACACAGGCAAGTCCCCATGTATCTATCGTTGGTAGAGTTATAACCTGAGGATACCCACTACACAGTTGGTCATTGTCCTAGTATCAGCTCTTATCTCCTTGAGTATCTTTGGTTGTGGCTTCGTCATTAGTGTTGCCCTCACAATGGCTCAATGTGTTGTTTACCTTCAATGCAAGGTACACACTGAGTTACCGGTGGTTTTGTGTCCACAGTCATTCCAGTGACTAAATCACGAGATTTCATTAGTTTGATGGCCCCCAAATTGATCTGTCCCAACACTCGGTGCCAATTGTCCCAGGACTTTGGTCTGGCGAGGGCCGTGAAATCTGTGTCACCCGTGGAACGGATGCGCATACGCATACAATAAATGCGTCCAGTTTTCTTGCCCTCGGCAAACACCGTACCCGATGGGGATTTGATTTTCACGATGTCATTTGTGAAGAGAGCCACATGTCCTTGATCTGTAAGCCGTCCAATGCTCAAAATATTATTAGGAGCATCAGGCACATGCTTGATGTCAGTGAGCTTGGCAGCAAAAGTACGATCACCGACGAAGAAATCAATTGGAATTGTGCCTCGTCCTTGGATACGCAAAATAGTCCCTGGCATGATGCCCTCAATTTCCGACGGCTCCGGAGTGAAATTAGTAAAGTAGTCTCGATTACGTGCAATATGAGTGGTTGACCCTGTATCAGCCAACCAGTCCGATGCCGATATATTGGCATGGCACGCAAGATCTTCAATGATCGCCGGGTGTTCGACTGCCACAAAGACAAACTTGGAATCGTTGTTGTTTTCATTGTTCTCCGTAGCTTGTTTTGTCGAATTCTTGGGCTGTTTTTCTTTCCACCACTTGGGAAATTGCCCTTCTTTTCCACCACCTTTAGTCCAACAATCTTTCTTCCAATGCCCTTTTTTTCCGCAATTCATGCACTTTCCTTTTGTAGCCCCATCAGTCTTTCGTCCCTTTTTCCCCTTTTCTTGTGCTCTCAAGGCCGTCTCCGCTCCAGGGGCGGATCTTTTAATACGGTCCTCTTCCAAGACACAGGAAATCAATGTGTCAGAAGATAATGTCGGTAAGCCGGCAGTGGTGGCCGTAATAAAAGTAGACCATGAGGGTGGAAGTGACGTAAGTAATACATTACAAAAGTCTCGGTCATGGATCAACTCGCCGAGAGAATGTAACTGTTTTTGTAGGCCCTTTAGTTTACGGATATGCTCTTCCATGTTTGCACCCTCTTCAGCGAAGGAGCGGAAGAATTCGCAGCGAACATTGATTACTCCTATTGCTCCTTTTGCCTCGAAGATCGTGAGTAAGGCTAGCCATACACCTCGTGACGTTGAGGCACCATATGTATAGACTAGATACTCGTCGCTGATCCGAAGACTAATGGCCGTATAGGCTTGTTGGTCCTTTTTAGTCCAATCTGCAATCGCTGCCCTTTCCGGGTCCGTGATATTCCTCGGATCCGCCGGCGTTGGTTTTGATACCACGCCGTCAACATGGTCCCAAAGATCTTGTTCTATCAAGATCCACCTCATTTTCTCTTTCCAAGCCGCACTAGAGGGAGGGCCGGCTTGCGCCCGGCAGAACCCTTGCTCGCGGTAGTATATAAGAATGAACCCAGCGTGATGATCCATATCTCAAATTTGTGTATAGTGCAGACATGAAAATTTATACGTGTACTCTACTTTGGTGCCGCAGACGGGCGATGTTTCTTTGGTGATTTGGACGAGGGCCCGGCCATCAAGCTTCTTTTTGACGGACTCTGGGGCATAGCCCGAGGCGGCCAGAGCACTATCATTTCGCGTAGATCCGCTACCAACGTACTCCCTTGTTTCCCTATCAGGTAGTGAATCAATGTTACGTGCAGTTCCACAGCAGCGCCCACCAAGCACCGTTCGTAGTCTTTTGGTGCGATCATTTTGTGGTCGAGGTCGTAGGCAGGGAGAGGGTTGACGTCGTGCGTGCTCTTCACGGCATCTAATTCCTCCCGCCATGCCAGGCTGACCGGCCAGCCATCGAAAGAAATCTGCTTCATCTTCGCTGCAGGCGATGGAGTTAATGTAAGTATGACCGCACGCTTGTATATTGCGCGCGCACCTTTGTCTAATTCGCTGAGATCCTCTCCTTCATCGGAACTGTCTGTTATCTCATCATTCTCCGATCGCTCCTGCCGCCACCATGAGAGTCAGCGGTCCTGTGTAGATTATCAAATCTGAACTCACAGTAACCAAGGGGTATCTCACAATGAGGCGACTTGGTGCGTTTTGCACTGGATCCCTGCGGTCAGAACGATGGGCTTTATCCTTCAAGGCCGCTTCGTGGATCGCGCGGATGTTAGTCATATACTTCTGCGAATCCAGTGCGAAAGGTGCGAGTTTGGGGTCCCCTGGTGCGACGACCTCGAACCTCGCCTTCGCGCTGGTGATTTTCTCGCTTGGGTTGAATTTGGAGGCAGGACGGTATGCCCCCTCGGGTGAAAGCCACGCGCCGTCACGTGAGATCTCTCCCACCAAGGACAGCCGTACTTCTTCCGGTTGAGTCACGTTAATGTCGCTGTGAGCTACTAACCGGTCACCCAGACGACCCCCTGGTACAAAGGTCACCTTGGTCGCGATGTCACCTTGGCCAAGGTAGTAACCGAGATCCGTCAGTTTTGTCATAATGGCGGCGGCGTCAAAGGCAAACTTTGGACGAGTAGGGGAGCAAGGGGATGAGGCACGTTGAGATGTAGGGGGCATCTTGTCGGTCATAGTAGGAGTTTGCTGCAGCTGAGAGCTTGTGCGATGAATATTTGTAGGCTCGGCCTTTGAAGCCAAGCACTACATGTCTCATGAATTAATATTTGTTCCGAGCTGTTCTGTAGTCCGGTATATTCGGATACTAGCACACAACTGGCATGACCGAGCGCGCATGACCTGGTTTGCAGGTTACGAGACATTCTTGATCAGCCCATGTCACCTGCTTCGGCATGGGTACAGACCAACATGCAGGGTCGTGCGCTCGGAGATGTTGGGACAACTATGGCCATGAGCGGACTGTCGGCCTAAGTGGTGGTTTTTTATAGGTCTGTTACTCTTGTTGATTCTTCAATGGATAGCACGGATCCTTGGGAGTCTAAGCTGCGTAAGCTTACCATCTCTGATATCTGTGAAGTAATTCCCAAGCATCACTTCACTCGGGCGGCACTGCGTTGCAAAGACACCTTGGTTAGGGAAGCTTCATGTCTCACCGGTGACATGCGAGATGCTCTCGTAGCCGCTGTATAGTTTAAGGATGCGTCGATGTCGAAGAAGAGGAAGAGGGTCGCGGAAGCGACTGTGGAGCGTAGGACATCCTGTAGGGTTGCGGATGACATGGACACCGACTCATCCAATCCTGCAAACTTTCTCTTGCTGCCGACTGCAGCAGAGGTTTGTCACTGCCAACAACAGTTCTACAATGCCACTAGCAACCATGCAAGTGCAGGAGTGTGTTTGTGTGGCGTGCGCGCGACGTTTGTGGGGGCACGAAGGGGAGGCGAGATATTTGCAAGATGTGCCGAATGTGGACCTGTTACGACCATCGGTGGCTCACCCGGCCCACGACACATATGAGGGCTTACTGCTGGTGAAGGAGTATCTTACTGACCCACCTTTGGCTGGCCACAGAGTCTCTGGGTGGTTTTGTCATAGTTGCATTGCGGCCCTGGTCAAGAATAAGGTGCCTGCATTGGCTCTTGCGAATAACATGTGGATCGGCTATGTCCCTCTTGAATTGCGGCAGCTCACCATTCCTGAGCAATTGCTCCTCGCCTTCCATTATCCACGGTGCTTTGTGTTCAAGCTTTTTCCCAAAGACGGGAGTCCTCATGACCCTGATACGTTACAGCGTGGTTTGTCAGGAAACGTCACCACATACCAGCTCAACATGCCTGACATTGTCCACATGTTGGAGGGTGACTTAATGCCCAGACCACCTCAAATTCTGGCATCCGTGGTCGCAGTCACGTTCATTGGGCTTGGGACGGTACCTAAACGCTGGCTCAGTAACACTTTCCGTGTTCGCCGTGCAGCTGTTCTGGACGCTTTGTTGTGGCTAAAGGCAAACAATGCTATGTACGGCGATGTAGACGTTTCTGAAGACCGTTTGCAGTCACTACCCCTTGACGATGTTCCTGAGGAGGTTATGGCCAACTTTCGTCAAGAGCTGGATCCTGGCTTGGTAGACAAAGAGCGGGAAACTTATGTACCTGCAAGTGAAGCAGATGAGGTAGATCGTGGCACCGGTACGTCACACAAATGCTTACGCTTGCCCTCACGCCAGTAATATCAATGTGATGACGTAGATATGGCCTTACCTGAGACAGCGAACGACCTTATCAATGAAAGTGATGAGCGTGCAACATGCAGTGCTAGTAAGTTGAAGGGTCGTTGTCTGATCTTTGGTAATGAGAGTCCCTTTTGTAGATGTGTCATCGGAACCGGATGTAATCCCTTTGCAGGCCCTGGGATGTTGCGACACAGATCTCAGCAATGTCTCCACAAGTGAAAGCTTATGTTATACGCCCTTGCGAATATACAGAGTCCTGGAGACGAGGGAGGGTATGCAGTACGTCATGGCAAGCAACCTGTGAATGAATTTGGCCGGCCGCGCAGAGGAGAAGTGGCAGACCTGCGTGGAAGGAATCCACTGGCAGCAGTGTTCCCATGCCTCTGGCCATATGGTGTTGGTTGCATTGAGGCTGAACGTCCTCGCAATGTCGGCTTTCCTGAACATATACGGTGGTGTCTCCAATACCATGATCGACGGTTCGCCATGCACCACTCATTTCCTTTTGTTACATTTGGCATGGAGCAAAAACGGCAAGCCCTTCGTTCGGCCCGGTTACAGATGCAGTGGAGAAACTTTGAAGCAGATGCTCACACCTTGTCAACCATCACTCCTGAAGATATTTACAAAGCTCAGGTTGAGGAAGATTCAAATCAGCCACTGAGTGATGCACGGCTGCGGCTCTTAAAGCAGCATATCTTTGCTACTGGCAGCCGAGTCGTCGGTTCGGACCAGATGCGTGCAAGCTACCGTAGCCAAATCTGGTCAACTACCTTATTCCTCAATCCTCCTACGTTGTGGACAACTTGGAACTTCTGTGACATTCACGATCCTATTGTTCAAATTTTGGCTGGCGAAGAAATCGATATGGACAACTTCTTACGTACTGCAGGGCCCAGTGCCACGCAGCGAGCACGGAATGTGGCCCATAACCCTTATGCGGCTGCCAAATTTTTCCATTTCATGTGTCATACCATGTTAGAGGCATTATTCGGCATACGTGTGGGCAGCGGTCGTGTTGTCTCGCAGATGGGGATCCTTGGCCGTGTCAGCGGCTATTTTGGAGTCGTTGAGGCCCAAGGTCGTGGGACTCTACACCTACATATGATTATGTGGTTGCGTGATGCACCTACGGCAGATGAGATGCACAGCCTGCTCTCTACAGATGCGTTTCGTGGGCAAGTCAGGGCGTACATACGTGCGAACATACGGTCCCATCTGGAGGGCCTAAGTTCAGCTGATCAAATCAAGGCCATTCGCCGGGAGGCTGATATCCCGTACATGCGTCCTCCACCTCCCAACGCCATTGATTACGATGACCAGATGAAGGACCTGGAGTTACGTTTAGTAAGGTCACTGCAGGTGCACACTTGCAAACGGCAGACGTGCCTACGCTTTAATAAAAGAGCCAAGCTTGTATGCAAACGTCGAGCACCCTGGCCCCTAGCACCTGACGATATAATTCAATCTAATGGCGAGTGGGCTTCTCGACGCAGTTATGGGTACCTGAATAACTGGATTCCGGCCGTCATGCCATCCCTTCGATGCAATCATGACGCGAAACTCCTTACCAATGGTGCCGAAACGAAGGACTGTGGCTGGTACATTACTAGTTACCAAACCAAGAAGCAAAACAAATCACACAATAGGTCAGCCTTACTCGCAAAGGCCTTTGCGTATCATCAGGTAGATACCAGTTATCTTGAGGATATTCGAGAGAGGAATCGGTTGCTTATTTTTCGGGCGTGCAATGCTCTGAATAAAGAACAAGAACTGTCAGCGCCGCAGGTTATCTCATACCAGATGGGGTGGGGAGATGCACTGCGATCTCACCAGTATGTTCCTCTGTACTGGTCAAGCGTAGTGAGTGCATTGGTAAAGGCGTTCCCTGCGCTGAAGCAGTCTCCAAATATCAAGTCAGTTTGCCACTCGCGTAGCATTGAGTACTGGTACTAACGATGTTGAGCGGACCAGTGTAATGACAGGCCATGCTGCTAACTTGGCAGGCCTTGAGTTGGGCATGCCCCCAAGTGTGCCTGTAACAAGCAGCAGTGAGCAAGAACGGGGCAGCGAGGTGAAGTCAGAGCTTGATATGTAGTTAGAGGAAACTGACGTAGCTATAGGACGATGAGACCCTGACATTGGAGTTTACGCCAACCAATAAATTCACGGTGAAATTGCAAGTGCAAGATTATCGATATCGTGGTGCTGAGCTGGGGGACATGTCATTTTTGTTCTTCATTGCGAGCACGTATGAGGAACGTATCTCCAAGGATGAGATGGGTAGTCAACATCCAACGTCTTCAATGGAAGGTTTTGGAGGATTGTCGCGAGCGCCTCAAAGAGGTCGTCCAAGGAACGACCGAGCCGATTACCTTCCAACACATCCGAGGAGCGGCCAGGTTCGGCGTGTTGTACGCAGGCCAGGACACAACACTATACCTAACATTATAGGACGATTCTTTCCTCGAAGAGATGACCCAGATACTCACCCACTGTATTGCGCAAGCATGCTCGCTTTGCTTAAGCCATGGCGTGACCTCACCGAGCTGATACAGGCGAGCGAAACCTGGGAGGAAGCGTTTGATAAGTTTATGGCCACGGCACCCAAACAAATACGCGACATTACCGCAGGGATTCAATATTACTACGACTGTGGAGACTCCGCGGACAAATCTAGGCAGGCTAGGCAGGGGGATGCAGAAGTTGGTAATGCTGAAGGCGGGGCCGATGATATGGGCGATAACCAGGCAGTTCTGGATGAGGAGGAAGGCACAGACTATAGGCAGCAACAGGCTGTGCTCACAGAGGCAGACGTTGATCATATGATTGCTGCACAGACGCCATGGCGAGAGGTTGAACATGGCCGCCGTGCCCTTGAAGTTGCGAAATCAGCACGTATCTTCGCAAACGACAGCAGCACCTGGGAAATCAGGGAGGATAACAAAGTAGCGCCTGCGAGTGGAAATGAGCTCAGGCAGTTAGTGGAGTGGCAGCAGGCGCTGGTACAAGATGCCAATCACACCAAAATGCCAGGCATTGCCATTACAGGACCCCGCGCATCAGATGATGAAGTCGGAGAAGTTGTACGAACGATTGCCCTTAATCACAGCCATGAAGAGAACGGAGCAGTGGAGGTTATTCAAGATAGCGGCCCATCTGAAGAAGAACTGACTAGTGTTGACCCTTCAAGTCTTTTTGTGGACCAGCGGCGAGCATTTGATATCATTGATTGGCATCTGGTGGAAACTCTTGCTGGGCGCAGTCCGCCGCAGCTTTTGATGCATGTGCTCGGAGAAGGAGGAGTTGGTAAATCCAAGGTTATTCAAACTATAACAGATGACTTTATCGTCAAAGCCGTTCGGAACTGGCTCGTGAAAGCTGCATATACTGGGATAGCCGCCTCTATCATCGGAGGTAGCACTTTACACACCATTGCTATGTTACCTCACAATGGGATGCAGCAGTCAGCGGAAACCCAGAAAAGTTAACAGCATACTGGGCGGCTGTGCGGTATCTCATTATAGATGAGATTTCGATGGTGTCCCGTGCCTTATTGGCGAAACTAAGTCGGATTCTGGCTAAAGCGAAGGCACAGAACGGTCAGCCAGGAGGCAGCAGCCCATTTGGAGGAGTGAATGTTATAATTTTTGGAGACTTACATCAGTTTCCGCCTGTCGCAGGGCGAAATCAGCGCCGTTATATTGGCCCATCAATCAGGCGAAAGATACCGAAGACAAGATCACGGGCAGGATGATATATGAGCAATTCAGAACCGTTGTTCGACTGCGCAAACAGGTTCGAGTAACGGACCCTGATTGGCAGGAGCTGCTTCGGAATGCACGACATGGCCGTTGCAAGGAGCACCACCTAGACTTGTTGCGGTCACTTATCTTAACAAGTCCCCAGTGCTCCAAAATAGACATTTCTACTGCACCTTGGAATGACGCCGTTCTCGTGACACCTAGGCATGCCGTTCGCATTCAGTGGAATGAGGCGGCGGTGGAGCAGCATTGTAACAGGACAGGGAATCGAATGTTCACCAGTCGTGCAGAAGATACCATACGAGGCCGTTCTTTAACTCTGGCCGAAAAATTTGTGGCTGCGAGCAGGAAATCGGGGCGAGAAGGAGAAGGACGTACGGATAAAGGAGCGTTGCCTCCAGCTGTACAAGTAGCATTGGGCATGAAGGTCATGGTCACGTTCAACGTCCAGACCGAGCTGGAGATCGCAAATGGAGCGCGAGGAATGGTAGTGGGGATCGTTCTTGACGAGCGAGAACGTATGGATTCTGATGGTGAGGCCAAGAAACTCCTGAAATATCCACCGGCATACGTCCTAGTCAAATTAAACCGAACCAAGGCTGCGACGCTTCCAGGACTAGGCGAAGGAGTGGTACCCATCGTCCCAATTGAGAAGACGTTCACTATTCTGATGGGGAAAACTCGCAAGACTGTAACAAGGAGACAGCTACCGTTGACTGCTGCTTACGCGTTCACCGATTATCGTTCCCAAGGTCAGACGCTGCCGTGCGTCATCGTTGACATTGCAACACCGCCAACTGGAGGGTTAACACCGTTCAACGCGTACGTTGCGCTGTCAAGAAGCTCGGGATCGTCGACAATTCGATTGCTACGCGATTTCGACGACAAGTTGTTTACCCAGCATCCGAGCGAATTTTTGCGGTTGGAGGACGAGCGGTTGGAGGCTTTAGATATTGAAACGGCGGCGTGGTGGGAGGATCGCGCCGAGCATGTCAGAAACAGTACAGGGCCTATACCAAGGCAAGTAAGTTAAATTCATGTCAAGCAAGGGGTGGAAGAAGTGTGCAGCGTGCGACGGCGCGTAGGCGTAACCATTGGAATTCTGACGATCCAAAAACACTGTAACTCGGAACCTTCATGAAAACATTATATATGGCACGATGCGTGGCACAGTATAATCCGCGAGCACAAAGTAGCAACAGTGAGTATGTTACATCAATCGAGCAACATTACGTGCACATGTAGCGGTCCGCGGCTTTGCATCTCTACCCCATAAACAACTCTGCGATAAGGAGAAGGGGGATACAACGAGCGAGGGATGCGAAGCACTCCGGTGCGAAGGAAGTGGCGAGAATAGGAGAGCAAACTGCGGTTCGAGGATGGAAAGAGGATGAAGATGAGATCATCAACGAAAAGATAACGAGGTTGGTGGGATTGAACGGGCGGCGCATCCTTGGCAGCAACATCACGCACAGAGGAAGGAGGTATGAAACGCATGAAGGCGCGGGGTGATAACTTCCTAACATGCATGGTAACCGAGGCCATGATCAGTGAGGGAACACAGAGGGCCCAAAAGCGAAGAAGACGTACAGGAGCAGTGGCGCAGAGAGGAGTGACAGGTAGAAAGAGATCAAAGCCGATGTTTATACACGTCAAGAGAGGCTAGAGGGAGGGCCTAGCAAGGGATCAAAGCTCACCGGCGCAGCGAAGACTTAGGGCATGTCTCACCAAAGAGCAGTCATCACACTAGGTGGGTACCCGCGCTTCGCGCGGGGGTGTAGGTCAAACGCATCAGTAAGGTCAAGTGCATTGTGGCAAATAAAAAGCATCATGCAAATTATTTATCATGAATCATGTATGCCCCCCTGGAACAGCCGAACATGCAGACCTCCCTCTTGACCTCTGGGATGGCTTTCCCAGCGACTCTAGACATGAAAGTGGTGATAGTATTGACTGAATCATCAGAGATTATAAGATTGCGCCTATTGTCATAATCCACAGGTTTCAAAGCTTGTGCATTGTGAAATAGATCCAATAATGACCTTGGGGATCCTGAATTTTGACAATGTGGTTATATGGATATGCCAGCTGATCCTCCAGTGACACTCTCACAGAACCAGAAACAATACCAAATCAGAAATGGGGGGAGACCCAAAGTGCAGTTGGATAGCATGTCCTCACACAAAATGTGTCCTCACAGGTAACATGTCCTCACAGGTAGCGTGTCCTCACAGGTAGCGTATCCCCACACGTAATGTGTCCTCACACGTAACGTGTCCCCACAGGTAGCGTGTCCCCAAACGTAACGTGTCCTCACAGGTAGCGTGTCCCCAAACGTAACGTGTCCTCACAGGTAGCATGTCCTCACAGGTAGCGTGTCCTCACAGGTAGCGTGTCCTCACAGGTAGCGTGTCCCCACACGTAACGTGTCCTTACAGGTAGCTCCCCACACATAACGTGTCCTCACAGGTAGCGTGTCTTCACAGGTAGCGTGTCCCCACCGGTAGCGTGTCCCCACATGTAACGTGTCCCCACTGGTAGCGTGTCCTCACACGTAATGTGTCCCCACACATAACATGTCCCACATGTAACGTGTCCTCACAGGTAGCGTGTCCCCACACGTAACGTGTCCCCACAGGTAGCGTGTCCCCAAACGTAACGTGTCCTCACAGGTAGCGTGTCCCCAAACGTAACGTGTCCCCACAGGTAGCATGTCCTCACACGAAAGGTGTCCCCACACATAACGTGTCCTCACAGGTAGCATGTCCCCACACATAATGTTTCCCCACATGTAATGTGTCCTCACAGGTAGCGCGTCCCCACAGGTAGTGCGTCCTCACACATATCAGGGACATGTATCAGTATCTATTTTGTGACATATATAAAATAGGAAAAGAAATTACATTTAAGCAGCTGTTGTCATTAATTTTAGCAAAGTCAGGATAATTCATTGATATCTATATTTATTTTTTGACAAAAGATAAAAAAAAAACACTACATTAAAACAGAAGTTGTTATTAACTTTAGCAAAGTCAGGATAAGTTATTGATATCTATTTGCGAAAAAATATCAAAAAAACATACAGGATATTTAAGTTGGCTGTTATTAAGGTTAGGAAGTTAGATTTATTGATTTCTATCTGCGAAAAAATAACAAAAAAATGTACAGGATATTTAAGTTGGCTATTATTAAGGTTAGCAAGTTAGGTGTATTGATAGCAATTTGCGAAAAAATATCAAAAAATATACAGGACATTGAAGCAGAAGGTGGTGTCAAGTCACAGCCAAAGAAGCCCAGGGACA
The DNA here is from genome assembly GCA_015179125.1 of Gautieria morchelliformis. NCBI lineage: Eukaryota > Fungi > Basidiomycota > Agaricomycetes > Gomphales > Gomphaceae > Gautieria > Gautieria morchelliformis. Next base: position 36,737 of record WHVA01000626.1, on the reverse strand, counting down.
CACAGAAAGACACCCAGAGACACACAGAAAGACACCAAGACCCCAGCCAAAGCAGTAGTAAGCCCACCACAGCCAGAACACAGGAGGACACCAGTGGGGAGTGCGGTTCTGCAGCATCGCTCTCTTTATACCAAGCGAAGGGTCGTGCACGGACCACTCGCGTATGGTCGCGAACCGGTCACGTGACCTGGAACGCTGCTGCGCAGCGTTTGTAGCTCGCGGCTGCACCACTCGGCGCTGACCTAAACAGACCGGGGGCTCGCGGCTGCGCCGCTCGCGCGCTCCGCTGACAAACTAATGACCAAGCATTGGTCAGCGGGCCCACAACCACCCACCCCCCGCGTTTAACTCTTAGACTAGGTGGGTACCCGCGCTTCGCGCGGGGGTGTAGGTCAAGCGCCTTGGTAAGGTCAAATGCATAAGTAAGGTCAAGTGAATCAGTAAGGTCAAGTGAATCAGTAAGGTCAAGTGAATCAGTAAGGTCAAGTGAATCAGTAAGGTCAAGTGAATCAGTAAGGTCAAGTGAATCAGTAAGGTCAAGTGAATCAGTAAGGTCAAGTGAATCAGTAAGGTCAAGTGAATCAGTAAGGTCAAGTGAATCAGTAAGGTCAAGTGAATCAGTAAGGTCAAGTGAATCAGTAAGGTCAAGTGAATCAGTAAGGTCAAGTGAATCAGTAAGGTCAAGTGAATCAGTAAGGTCAAGTGAATCAGTAAGGTCAAGTGAATCAGTAAGTTCAAGTGCATTCGGGTAAATAGGATCATGCAAAATATATCCCTGATCACATAGTATCATGAATCATGTATGCACCCATGGAACAGCCGAACATGCAGAGCTCTCTCTCAACCTCTGGGATGGGCCTCCCAGCGACTCTAGACATGAAAAACATAAAATTTTGTTAAAGTTTTTTTTACATTAAAAACACTAAAAATAATTGGAATATCTTCACAGTTTTTTGAACAGTTTTCAGACCAGAAAATTTTTATATGCCTCCAGTGTAAGTTTGCCAGCCTTGACACCAAGTAAGTGTCTGGCCTATGTGTGCAAACCACACAGGGTTAATGACTCCCCATGTCTTATTTACCATGCCTCAATTGAGTGTATGGGCATGCACTCTGGTACATTTTATGGGGTGGGGCTGGGTTAGCGCAGATGGATCTAACCCAGACCAAGCACCCGTTGGGATAATGTGAAGGGAGAGCCTCCACTTTGAACCACCCCCTCACCCCAGTTGTAGCAGTAATTACTACAGTGGTTCACCCCACCAATAGGTGTCAATAAGTGTTAGGGTTATGAGGCTCCTGAACTTCCATCTGCGCCTATTGTCATAATCCACAGGTTTCAAAGCTTGTGCATTGTGAAATAGATCCAATAGTGATCTTGGGGATCCTGAATTTTGACAATGTGGTTATATCGATATGCCAGCTGATCCTCCGGTGACACTCTCACAGAACCAGAAACAATACCAAAATCAGAAATGGGGGAAGACCCAAAGTGCAGTTGGATAGCATGTCCTCACACGTAACGTGTCCTCACAGGTAGCGTGTCCGCACAGGTAGTGTGTCCTCACAGGTAGCGTGTCCTCACAGGCAGCGTGTCCCCACATGTAACGTGTCCCCACACGTAATGTGTCCTCACACATAACGTGTCCCCACAGGTAGCGTGTCCTCACAGGTAGGGTGTCCCCACATGTAACGTGTCCTCACACGTAATGTGTCCTCACAGGTAGCATGTCCCCACACGTAACGTGTCCCCACACATAACTCCCCACACATAACATGTCCTACACGTAATGTGTCCTCACATGTAACATGTCCTTACATGTAACGTGTCCCCACAGGTAGCGTGTCGTCACACGTAACATGTCCTCACAGGTAACATGTCCCCACAGGTAGTGTGTCCTCACACGTAACGTGTCCTCACAGGTAGTGTGTCCCCGCACGTAACGTGTCCTCACAGGTAGTGTGTCCCCACACGTAACGTGTCCTCAAAGGTAGCATGTCCTCACACGTAACGTGTCCTCACAGGTAGCATGTCCCCCCAGGTAGCGTGTCCTCACAGGTAACGTGTCCTCACAGGTAGCGTGTCCCCACAGGTAGCGTGTCCCCACACGTAACGTGTCCTCACAGGTAGCGTGTCCTCGCACGTAACGTGTCCCCACAGGTAGCGCATCCTCAAACATGTCCTCACACATATCAGGGACATGTATCAGTATCTATTTATATAGACATACATAAAATAGCAAAAGAAACCACATTTAAGCAGCTGTTGTCATTAATTTTAGCAAAGCCTGGATGATTTATTGATATCTACCTTTTGAAAAAATGTCAAAAAATGTACAGTACATTTACCCTGAAGCTGGTATTAATTTTAGCAAAGTCAGGATAATTCATTGATATATATATTTATTTTTCAAAAAAAGATAAAAAAAAACACACTACATTAAAACAGATGTTATTATCAACTTGAGCAAAGTCAGTATAAGTTATTGATATCCATTTGCGAAAAAATGTCAAAACAATTTACAGGATAGTTAAGGTGGCTGAGGTTAGCCAGTTAGATTTATTGATGTCTATTTGGGAAAAAATATCGAAAAATGTACAGGATATGTAAGTTGGCTATTGTTAAGGTTAGCAAGTTAGGTTTATTGATATGTATTTGCGAAAAAATATCAAAAAAATATACAGGACATTGAAGCAGAAGCTGGTGTCAATTCACAGCCAGAGAAGCCCAGAGACACCCAGAGACACACACAAAGACACCCAGAGCCCAGCCAAAGCAATAGTAAGCCCACCAGTACAGCCAGAACACAGGAAGACACCAGTGGGGAGTGCGGTTCTGCAGCATCACTCTCTTTATACCAAGCGAAGGGTCGTGCACGGACCACCCTCGCGTATGGTCGCGACGAAGGCGAACCGGTCACGTGACCTGGGACGCTGCTGCGCAGCGTCAATGGTCTGGCCTGGGCCAGGGGCCTAGGGCTCGCGGCTGCGCCGCTCGCTCCGCTGACCTAATTTTTACGTAACATTAATTGTCAGCGGCGCCCACAACCACCCACCCCCCGCGTTTCACTCTTAGATGGGACCATAATAAGCTATACTTAGGACAAAACAGGGTAACGGAGGACACGATCAGGGAGGGTACAAACAGGTCAACAAGTAAAGAAGACGTACAGGAGCTACGGCGCAGAGACCAGAGAGCGGTAGAAAGACATAGAACGGGATATATACACACGTCAAGGGAGAGGTTAGAGGGAGCGGCGAGAAAGAGGTCAAAGTTCAGACGCCCAGCAAAGACTTAGGCCATGTCTCACTTAAGAGCAGGCATCACATGCGTTAATTCAACGAGCGATGCATGATAATATGTTACAATTAGTACTGGCGTCTCTGGGGAGAGCGTCGCGACAGTAGAATTGATGCTGGAACAAACAAAATTAAAACGTGTACAAAGTGATCACGTGATACCTAGCCTCGACTACATTCTACCACTTTGCCAGAACGATGAAGGCGTGCTTTGGCAAGGTCCCCGATGAAATTATTTCTCAAATTATTCTTCAACTACCGATGATAGATATTTTGCACTGCCGTATGGTGAGTCAAATATATAAGTCACGTCTATTGTTGCCAATGGCATGACTTGCAACAGGTGTCCGCGCACCTCAATTTCATCATCCAAAACAGCACGACTATACAGTACAAGATTGAACTCGCAGCACATGGATTTGTTGCCTGTCCAGACAGCACGTTGACTGCTGCCACATCCATTCGCATGCTCAAGGAGCAGCAAGATGCTTGGCGGCGTGGTGAGTGGAGAGAAGACCAAGTGGCGCACATTCCTCCTGGATGTTGTACGTATGAATTTCGGAGTGGAATCTGGGCCTTTGGTTGTCGCAGTGACACGGTAGCAGGCAACCCTACCGGTCTGCCGACAGATCTCCCTACGGCCATCACATGTTTACAACTAGTAACGTCAGCGACGAGACCGATGAACAGCGGAGCCGAAAAATCACAATGGTGTCTAGACGACTTAGGCATATCTATCCGGGATTTCACGATGGATCCTCTTATCGATTTGCTTGTCTTGGTTGAACAGACAACAGAGAGGTGATTGACTATACTATTCTGATCAGACTCTATATACGGTGGCTGAACTTCATCGTCTGAATGTACCAGGTCAACCGGACCATTTGTGGTACATATTCGTAAGCTTTCGGACGGACAACCCCATGAAATGGCCCCGTTACAAGTTATACCCTTCGACCTTATGCCTTTCGATATTGTCAGCGAGGATCCTAGGTCTTGCCTAGTCGAAGTTCAGCTACATGACCCTTACATTGGTGTCTTAGTCCATAAGTATGACGATTCAGATGGTAGTGACTATTTTATTGTGTGGAATTGGCGCAAGGGTAAAGCAGAGATGGTGAGCAACTCCCTCTTTATGAGTGTGGTCGCTTACCCATTAGCGTCCTATTACTTGTGTGAATAGATGATGGAAAATCCCGAGAACGGCTTGTTCGACTTCGCGTTCATTGATACCCGCTCATTGATACTTGCCGTCAATGGATCCCATGCGGTTCTACAAGTCTGGTGTTTCGAAAATTGTGCTAGTTTCCCTATGGGAAGGTTTGCTTTACCTCGCATCACTCAAGGCCATGAGTATCTCGACATGCATTTTGATGGCGGCCCCCCACCATCATTAGCTGATGCGAAAACTTTGGATGGGACTCCATTTGCACTGGCTCCCGTATCCAAGGTTTTAGCATTCTCTTTTCTAGCGACGCAGGAGGTTATTGACCAGATCGAAGCAAATTACACAATGGTAATGCTGACCAGCTTGATGTTTGACGCTCTGGGAATGCGGCCTTGTGACGGTGTTAAGGTGCTACGGCGTCACGCCGGGGGACGCGTCCCTCATGAATATCTCACGAGTCGGCCCCCCCTCGAATGGGAAGCGTGGGGTCCACAATGTACGCGGTGGTTCCCCACTTACAACCAATTGTTGCGGCAACCGTGTATGATCGGCGGCCGCTTCGCATTGATCGATTTTGAAACGTCATCCGAGACTGTCGAGCCGGCCAACTTATTATCCAGCCCCCAGGTCATTCGTCTCTATGATTTTAGGCCGGAGATTGTCTCGCGCTACAAGCAGGATTTCCCCCAGGACATCTGTACCGATAGTACCGTCATCTCCCGGGGCACCATGTTTGAGAAGGATGTTGTTTCGAAGCTGCCATTCCATGCTGTAACTCTGAAGGAACTACCAGACCAAGTGTCTGCAGTGATGATTGACGAAGGACGACTTATTTGCACCAAGGTAAACACTATTTTATTTAGGTCAAACATGCTACATGCTCAACTCGATTCTACCAGGCAGAACCTGATGATGAATGGCGGACATTATTTGTTTTAGCCTTTTGATTCTTTCCCAAATAGGTCTGGGATTGTATATCGGAGACAGACAATTTGTCAGCCTAGGATATGACGCAGTGCATCCATATACAAGAGATGGTCATCAAAGTCTTCGAAAGGGTCAAGTCGTTCATGTGGGTTTGGAATGTGAAACACGACTGAATAACAATTGTTCAAAAACGCATCTGTTCACAGAAGACATTCGCCAGACGTACTATTCACGCATAGCCGAACCAATCAATTGTGTTAATGATATTTCATTTGTAGCGAACCTCGTAGGAATCCGAGCGATTCAGTATAGTGTATGGATTTTGTGAAGGATCTACCGGTAACGGTTTTTTTGACCCACATATCGCTGCAGCCTCCTTATTATGCTTTCAGACTCAAGGGGGGTAGATGTTTATCCTACAGGCTCAAGCGCTCAGGTGCAGACGGGATGATAGTAACTCAATTTCTCCAGACTGCTTGTGGTTTGGTTGTAGAACTGAGTATCTGTAATGCATAGTATTGTGCCGATCTCGCGCAATCTTGTATTAGGCGAGACGAACCAACTCACCGCGCCATGTATTTGATTATGATGTGGGGCTTCAAGTGTCGTTGCCCTGCTTGCCACGACGCTTGGAGGTGTCAATGTTGTGTGGGACCACCGCCGCGACTTCCTCCGATAGTGTCAACACGACAGACACTTCCTCCCACCAAAATTGCGACTTCGAAGAGGGGATGAGCCAAAAGAGGATAACGCGACAAAAACAATCGGGGCGGATCGGGAGATACGTTGGTCACAGGAGTCACGTGACTACTGCTCAGAGTTACATAACCTCGCTGTACAGCGTTTCTCCAGTCAATGAACTGCGATACCGCTTGCAGTGTAGCTTTCTTCTGCCACAGCACACTGCCGTCATGGATGTCGCTGAAGGTCTGGAACTTCGAAATCCGAGTCGGCGCTGAATGAGAATATTTACCTGGATGCCTTACGGTCGTGGTTCGTGAGCGGCAGCCGTGCGATCGTTGGTCAAATCACCTGAGCCACGATGCCACACACATTATACAGTATCTTCCTTCGGCAATTTCTTGACCCATACCCCGTTCTCTCCATTGGACAGCTATAAGCCTGTGTCGGTGTAAACACCAATGTGGGTAGTAAGCCGGTGGAATCAGTCTTGCAAGTGGCTTGTTCCGCCGGATGCTCGCTTACCGCTAAATATTTCACCTCTCGCAATTAATCTATGCACATAAACTTCTCCGTATATAAGCCATCGTCCTTACGCTTGCATGCTCAGAAATGAAGATCGTATCTCTCTCTCTTTGGTTCGCCTTGCTCGGGTTCATCACATTGTCCAATGCCGATCTTTTGGACGACATCTTAACTGCTCTGAAAAATGCGGTAGACTGTACTTCTTGCCATGCTCTGCTTATTCCCCTCCAGGCGCTCGCTCACATGGGTAACGATGCATTCTCCGACACGTTCACTACAATATGTGACACTCTGAAGGTATGCAGACCATTCCCCTGAAACATTGGGTTATGCGAATATACGTATTCTGTAGCTTGCGGATGCCGACGTTTGTGCTGGCACATTCGAGTTATCAGGTCCCATTTTAGCACATTCCCTGCGCCAATTCTCTGTACAAGGAAATACTGCCACAAAGTTCTGCTCTGCGATATTTGGGCTATGCTTGCAACCTCCTGTAACCCCTTTCACAGTTCCCTTTCCTAAAGCAGCTCCGGCCCAGCCGAAGAAATTCGTCTCCAACGGAAGACCGCCGTTCCAAGTCGTTCATTTCAGCGATGTGCATATCGATAGACAGTACACGGTCTGTCCAAAATTGTCAAAGCCGCAATGTCCGTTCGAATGACGCTTGCAGGTTGGCGCGGACGCCAATTGCACTAAGCCCATTTGTTGCAGGAATTTTGCGGATCACACTGGTCCTATTACAGAGCCAGCACGGCCTTTCGGAAATCACAAATGCGACAGTCCTGCTGACCTTGCCACAAGCTTGCTGGATGCAATGAACCAGATTGCTTCACAGTCCAGGTTCTCTATATTCACTGGCGATGTTATCGAAGGTAGAAGGCTGCGACTGAAATGCGTGTTCTTTTTTCTGCTCAACCGTTGAACGATTGCCCCTCCAGGTGCAACCTGGCTTGTCAACAAATCGTACGTCGATACATTCTTATCCATGCATGCTGATTATGTGATTTATGAAACGCTGTCGGGTTCAAGGGAGGGTTTAGTAGATCTTAGTGCCTGGAATTCTCAGATGGCAAGTAAGGTTGGCGCTCCAGTCTACGGTGCAATCGGTAAGTTTCCTGCGCTAGTTGCCGAGCGTTATAGTGATGACATAGGATTCCAGGCAATCAGTTCGTCACGAGCATCGCATGTGGTATGCTTAATTTGACTTGCTCTTTTGTAGCGATACTGCACCGGTGAACAGCTTTCCCCGGAGTGACACGAATACTACGATGGATTCACAATGGGTGTTCGATACACAGAGCGAAGGTTGGGCTGTGAGATATTGGACATATTCTCGTACACGGTCATATTTTTACATCCGTCTCGCAGCGATGGATCCACAGAACCGCCGCGAACGAACTTGATCACACTTCCGGATCATATGCCATAATAGTCCCTGGAACAGACCTCCGGTGAGCCTGGATCTAACGCACGCGATTTACCAGCTACCCTATGATTCCTTACTCCAGCATCATTTCTGTGAATACCCAGTATTGGTACATTTTTCACGGATTTCGAGCTGCCAAGTTTCACTAACATTAGCTTCTGAAGGTATCCACAAAAGTGCGTGCGTATCTATTACATGAAAGACGTTGGACACCAAGAACATCCCATATAGCCTGTGGTTATATGACACCGACAATATGCCGTCAGTATGGCTGTTTCTGAATGAAGATGTCCATCATTTATGCGTTTGACAGTGTTGATCCCAATGGTATTTTGTCTTTTATTGTGACACAGCTCCAGGCAGCCGAAGATGCTGGCCAACGTGCTTGGATTATTGGACACATACCTGCCGGGAAAGCAGATATATTCCATGACCAGGTTCGCGTGTTCCTGTGGTAGCTGTACCTTTTGGTTTACGCTTGGGGCCAATAGTCAAACTATTATGATCAAATCGTGCAGAGGTACATAAATACCATTGCTGGTCAGTTCTTTGGACACAGTCACAAGGTGAGGGTCTCTCGCTACGTCTGTCGATCTTGCTCACCTCATTGGTTTCTCAGGATCAGTTTGAAATCGCCTACTCGGACTTCAACAACCAGAATCCAGACACGGCCGACAGCATCGCGCTTATTTGCCCCGCTCTGACACCGACAAGTTTGTCTCTGGATACTTAGGCCCCAGCTATATCAAAGAAACTTATGCCAGTTGACTGCACTAGGCGGTAATCCAGCGTTCAAACTCTACGACATCGATCCGGATACCTACGAGGTTATGGACGCAAAAGTCTACATGAGTCGGTCATTAACATTTCGAACCTCTGTTTTGATCTAACGCCGACGTCAAAAGCAAATATTACAGATCCCAGTTTTCAGGAAGGGCGTAAGTCCCAATATTCCCTCTATCTGCTTCACCTCCAATGTCCTCTCAGCCACCTGGGAGCTATACTACTCGGCTCGTGATTCCTATGGAGCTTTGGTTGGCGAATTAGGCCCTCGAGACGCGCTTAACGCTTCCTTTTGGCACAAATTGACTGAGGTGTTCGAGGCGAACGACACGGCATTTCAGTTATGGAATACCAGGCAATCCCGCGGGGGTGCCGTTACGCCGTGCACGGGATCCTGCAAAAACGTCACAATCTGTGATCAGAGGGCATTGAGGTAGGCCGTTAGATGACTTGTCCGGGCATTCTGACGTCTAGCTGCAGGTCCCAAAATAACTGTGTAACAAATCTCCTCTGAGAGTATGATTGCTTCTCATGTGAGGTCTAGGATGTGTCGACACCAGGCATCTCGCTCAAACGACGCGACCCTTCGCTCACGTGGGCGCGACCGGACCACCTTGATTGTGAAGGGGGTGGAATCTCGAGTGTTTTTGAGGACTTGATATCGAGTGCACAGACGGGGTAAGTCAGGTATCGGTTTTTAGGTAGTTCTGCCAAGCATCAACTACCCTAACAGTTTGGTATGAGCCCATCGGACATGAAAGAGCGAGTACATTGAATTATGTCCAGGGCTACAGATGTGGAGATGGCCAATCATGAGGTAGAAGTGTTACCTGCCCAGGCATCATTGCTGTGTGTATTAGCCACAACGTGCCCCTCCAATGGTTTAAGATATACTGTGTGGTTAAGAAAATAGGCACACATGGAGAAAGGAACGATCTCCTGTACTTAGGCGACTGTGTTCAATTTCGTTCCGACTCAGAGTCCCAGATGGTCAGCGCGCCGGCACAACGGCCCGGACCGCACCGTGACACTGAAACTCTTCTCTTCTCTTCTAAAGTCTCTTCGAAAGACTATATTCTATATTCTAGATCTTAGATATTCTCTAATATTGTTTTTGCTACCAATAGATATTAGCTCAACTGAATGGTGTGCCTAATTTTTTCAATTCAGTTGAGCTAATATCTATGGTAGTAAAAAAGAAGGGAAAAGCTTGCAATGGGCTGGACCCACAAACGCCCTGCTTCCGCATCATACCCACATCGCGGACTTTTTTCGTAGTAAAGCAAACTCTTGTTACCAGCATAACTTTTCCAAACCCACACTCACACTCTCAGTCGATTCCACCTGAGGGATGCTCTCAAAGCGGATCGTGGCCGTCGCCCGTAGGCGGGAGCTGTCGCGAGGGTTGTTCTGTCAGACCCAGTGCGTCTCTCCCAGATGTAGCAGTTGACTCTTCGAGCGACCGGTGGATTTCGTTTCGTTATAGGAATACGATGCGGGGTATGATCATGGCCCGCTCGCAGTTCCATACAACCACGTTACTTCTCGGTGCGTGCTGCGTTCGCTGTCGTCGTCTGCATTTAGCTGATGTATGGAACGCTACTTCTTTGATGTGTGCATGCTGTGGCCACACACAGAGCCACAGACTGTCAAGGTCCCACAGATGGCCGAGTCCATCACAGAGGGAACATTAAAGCAATGGCAAAAGAAAATTGGGGAGCATGTCGAGCAGGATGAGGAGATTGCCACTATTGAGACCGACAAGGTGCTTGGGGCCCGATTGGCCACTACAGGGAGATTGATTGACTGTCTTGATTTTTCATGAAAACGCAAGATTGATGTATCCGTAAACGCACCGCAAGCGGGTAAACTAGTCGAGCTACTTGTGAATGAGGAGGACACCGTGACTGTGGGTCAAGATCTATTCAGGATTGACATTGGTGCAGAGGGTGGAGGTGTGTGGAATATTCCACGTCCATCCGATCTTGCAGCTGACGCCTCTTCGCAGCCCCTGCGGCAAAGCCGATGGAAGAGCCTAAGGCAGAAAAGCTGCCCCAGGAGACAAAGGATGTTACGGAACCCAAAGACCAGCAGGTGCGCACGATGTCTGGAACCAGCTGTAATTCTCTAAACTAGTCGAACTAGGTGAACAAGACCCCCAAAGAACCACCACCACCCCCACGGCAGGAGCCCAAGACCGAGCAAGCAACCCCGGCTACATCAAAGAAGGACCAAAGCGACGCGAAACCACCACCTCCATCCTCGGGAGGTAACAGGTCCGAGAACAGGTCCGAGACAAGAGTGCGTACTTCTTACTTTTCTACGCAGCCGACCTCACGGGATGCCAGGTGAAAATGAATCGCATGCGAATGCGAATTGCAGAACGGTTGAAGGAATCTCAGAACAGTGCTGCATCGTTAACGACATTCAACGAAATCGACATGTCCTCGCTCATGTCGTTCCGCTCCAAGTACAAGGACGAGGTGCTAAAGCAGCATGAAGTAAAGCTCGGTTTCATGAGTGCATTTGCCAAGGCATCCGTGCTCGCGCTACAGGAGATACCAGCGGCGAACGCCTCGATCGAGGACTCACTAGATGGCAAGGGCCAGGATATCGTTTACCGCGACTATGTAGATGTAAGCGTGGCGGTGGCGACACCCAAAGGCCTGGTGACGCCCGTGGTGAGGAATGCGGAGACTCTGAGCATGATAGGCATTGAGCGGGAGATTGCGGAACTCGGCAAGAAGGCTCGCGATGGGAAGCTGACGCTGGAGGATATGGCAGGAGGAACATTTACCATGTGCGTGTGCCGTAGCCGGCGTTTCCGTGAATAACGCAAGCTAATGTGAATGCAGCTCGAACGGTGGTGTCTTCGGGAGTTTGTACGGGACCCCAATCATCAACCTGCCACAGGCGGCTGTACTGGGGATGCATGCCATCAAGGACAAGCCCGTAGTGGTTGACGGTCAGATTGTAATCAGACCCATAATGGTGGTGGCATTGACATACGACCACCGGCTACTGGATGGACGCGAGGCGGTAACCTTCCTTGGTGAGTGTGGAATAATGATCTGCTCACGCTGTTTTAACGGTCTGCGATGCAGTGCGAGTAAAGGAATATATCGAGGATCCGAGAAAGATGTTGCTGGTGGCATAATGATATTGAAACCTGTACATAGAGTCTAATATTTAACAGCGCCACAAACCGACCTGCCATGATCGATGGCTAGATCATAAGCGGCTACAACTGACAAAAGAGTTTGTTCAATAATCTGAATCACGCCAAACTTTCACAAGCCAATTTGGGGAGCAATAAACTAGACCACGTGAGAGCACACGACATCCAAAAGAGATAATAGCAGAGTACAATAGTACAGTACAAGCAGAGGACAGAAGCACATATTTATTTTGTCGAGCTCGAGGAGAACTGATGTGGACATGAGCGAAGGTCACAAACAACAAGGCAGAACGCACTTTGGTCACCGACTTGGTGCCCTCCGAGATCGCGTGCTTGGAAAGCTCGCCAGGAAGAATGAGTCGCACGCTCGTTTGGATTTCGCGTGACGAGATCGTCGACTTCTTGGAGTACGACGCGAGTTCTACACGAATAGATCAGCGCACGAAAAGTGACCGAAAGGAATAGACATACTGGAAGCCTCGCCGGCAATACGCTCAAAGATATCATTCACAAACGAGTTCAGAATAGCCATGGCCTTGTTCGAGATACCCGTGTCTGGGTGCACCTGCTTGAGGACTGCGGCGGGATCAGACCGATATCCAAAGATCAGAAGACGAAACTCACCTTTGTAGATGTAAGAGGAGTAAGTCTCCTTGCGGGTCTTCTTGCGCTTCTTCTTCTCCCCGTCAGCAGCAGGCGCAGTCTTCTTCGACGTCTTTTTGGCCGCAGAGGGAGCCTTGGAGGCAGAGGGTTGCTTCGTGGCGGTCGAGGAGGCTGGCGCTTTGCCGGCGGTGGAGGCGGGTTTGGGAGCCATTGGATGTTGATACGAGTACGAAGACAACGGACGTAGAGAGACGGTGGTGTTTCAGAAAAGTGGCAGCGTGTGGCTGGTGACACACGAGGGAGTCTTATAATCTACATGTTTATTGATGTTTGCGGGTCACGTGACGTGAACTGCGCGGTGAAACCTTATTCTGTTTCCACTCGCACGGGCCAGCGCGTTCGTATATAATCCACGGTCACGCTCACTGCCGACAACTTTCCTGTCGCCGTCGCCGTCAAGAAAAACTCTTCACGCTCAACAACAAGTCTCACATAAAAATGGTGCGTAGGCCGCCTGTGGCTGGTTGACTTTGTCTGACTTGGCTGTGCAGTCTGGAAAAGGAGGAAAATCTGGTGCCAAGGGCGGGAAGGCAGGAGGCGATGGTGGCAAGACGATGTCGCGGTCATCGCGTGCTGGTCTGCAGTTCCCGGTGGGACGTATCCACCGTATGCTGAAGAAGGGCAACTATGCGCAACGTGTCGGTGCGGGTGCACCTGGTGAGTTGTTCTGTACCCCTTGGCGGTCTCGCGTCTGATGTGCTGTTTAGTCTATCTCGCCGCGGTTCTCGAATACTTGGCGGCTGAGATCCTGGAGCTCGCTGGGAATGCGGCGCGCGACAACAAAAAGCAACGTATCGTGCCTCGGCATTTGCAGCTTGCGATCCGCAACGACGAGGAGCTGAACAAGCTTCTCGGGCATGTCGTGATTTCCCAAGGTGGTGTCGTGCCCTTCATCCAGCCTGAGGTATGTTCCCTTCTCCGCGTCACAACAAGGCCTAATCGGGGGTGCAGCTGTTACCGTCGAAGACAGCGAAGGGCAAGAAGGACGGGACTTCGCAAGAAGTATAGAGCCTGTTGTGCTTATTATCTCTTGTATTCGTGTAATCCTAATGTATTCTTGCGCCATCTCCCAACCTTGTTGTGTGATCATGGTCGTCCCTGTCCGGCCTCGGTTCAATTATGCATGGCTCCCGACAGACGTCGATCGTGCAATGCTGTTGCGTACTCAGTAGTCGTGCTCCGATCAGGGATTATTATATGATTGGTGGCGCTCCGGGTACCGGGTATCGTCGTTTCCTGAGTTTTCTCTCCGGATCCCAACATGAAGGACATGTTTTCGGCCCAAATGTGATTAGATTTCCACGTACGGTTACTACCGGGTAATCATTCCGCTATCTTCATACAACGCACATGGTTGGTGTATGGTGACGGATGGTTGGAATGTATGGAGTCAGAAAGCATACTCCCCAGGCTCCCTGTTGCCTGCTGTAGTGAGGATAAATGGAGGAATGTCGGAGGGAACAAAGGAGCATGGAAGGTCGCATAGCCCCCATATATGGTGTCTTCTCAGGCTGTCGCTGTACAAGTTGCTCCAAACTCGACACAACCTTCCATTCCCGGCGTATTGTCCCTGCCGTGGGTCCCCGTGGACCTGTATTTGTATCATATATTCAATCTCCGCCCTGAGACAGATTAATCACTCTTGCTCCGCTACTGCCATCTCATCTTCAAGCCTTTTCCTTCCTGCGCTCCCCATCCACCATCCTCAGCCATGCTGCTCACTCAGAAGCCGCAGCCAATATCCTTCTCTCGCCATCCTCATCACCGACGCCATCCTGCATCATTGTCCAGCATCGCTGTCGTCCCGCATCCGACCAGCACACCCGGCCTTCTCTCCCTCACAAAACCCCCCAGGCCGACATCTAGACACCCTCAACGTCCCCACTCTCCCAGGTTTCCCCGCAATCGCCTTCATCGTCCCACAGCATCCGTATCCGCCCCATCTACCACCCTCTCCCCATCCGATCCAGCACGCGGCAGGTCTCAGCACCCCCCCAAGGCCAAGTCTCCACAGCTCACATCAGCCTCTCACCCACCTACTCTTCCCAATACTCCCGTCCCAGCTGTCCCAGAGTCTCCCCAACCTCCTCCGCCCGCAGAGCGCCTATCACCCCAGCCCCCAACCCTCGTAACCCACCCCACCGGTCGTCTGGCTCGCAGTCGCCGCAGCCGCCACCGCTCCACCCCCGCAGTCGCCAAATCGTGCCCATCGCCCGAGCCCATCAAGGGCACACGTGCACCATCTCCCGCCAAGTCCTTCGAGCCCTCTGCCCCAATTCCAGTCCCCGAGCGTCGTCGTTCCGAGAGACGTCGCAAGAACAGAGTCAAGCCAAATCCAGATGCTGCCAATCTCCCTCTTGCCGAATGGGACTTCCCCGCCCCAGGCTCATCCGACGACGGTGAACCCGAGGAAGACGAGCCTGTCACGCCTATCGGTCAAACGGGTAGGAATCACCCCGCGTGGCGCTCCGTACTCCAGGAGGGCCCCAAGTCCGCCCCCCTGCCGCCTAGTGCTGCTCGTGGCCAATTCCCATTCTTCACATTCCCGAAACCCGCAAGTCTTCCCCGCGCTAGGACGCCTGCTCCCAACGCCATCTCTGGACCAACGACGCCCTCGAGGCAGGTTAATCCCGCGCACCGCCGTGTGCCCTCTCAACCCGCAAGCTTCACCCGTGGTGGCGCGGTTGACGCCATGTTTCATTTGTCCGAGGATGAAGCCGAAGCCCTGCCCGAGGGTGCGGTCGTTCACCAGAAGATGGTGCGACTATTCGGAAATGGGAGCTCCTTGGGTCCTGGATCTCCGCTTTTCCCCAGCACGGGTACGCCTAGTCCATCCCCACGCAGACAGAAGGGACCGCGGGATAGGTATGTTCTGTCGCGTTCTGGATCGGCAGGGACGGGTTCTGATGTGGGCGGTTTGTGTAGTATGGATGGGGCTAGACAGCTCTTCGCGAGCTCGAGCTTTCAACTAGCGCCCGAGCCCGTTGAATTACCTAAACCCAGTTTTTTGCTTGGCGTCAGAGCTTGACGTTTTAGGTATGCCGATTCTAATCCCACCTTTGACTCCTTGTTTATGTTCTCTCAGTAGACAGCTATTTTTGTATTATCTCATCTTACGGCTTCATATCGGTCTGGTTTCTCGTTCAGGACACCCGCGCTTCGGTGGCGATCCGCCCACAACGCATCCGGCACCCACTATCGGCATTGCACGCCGCCCTCAGTTATCACTGGATCGCCACCACTAGCCATTTTGTTGGCTTATATTTATCACCTTTGGTTGCATTACGGCCTTTCTTAAACATCGCTGTCGTGTTCGCCGCTCTGTTCCACTACCCCACCCCCCCTCACTCCATTCTTATTCTCCGTCCCTGCTCATCGTGGTCAGCCATCCATCAACGACGGCGGATGCTGTCCAAGTTTGACCAGGCGCTGTATCAAAAAGCGAGTCACGTCCGCGTTGCACCGTTCCAAGATATTGCATCCCCTACCATTATTGCCCATCCTTGACCCTTCGCGCTGCACATCTGGTGTCGCAAGATCCCAGATATCGGCACTATTGCCCATCCCAATCCCCCGACGCCATTTTCTTCGTTTCCGTGTTCCTCACAGTCGCATTGCATTCTCATCGTGTATCGGTATCGCATCGCAAAGAATCGGCATTGGACGCTGTTTTTTTGCACTCTACCACTTCACCCCACTCCATGCCCCTTCTCTTTTTGTACTGCACTTTGTTGTTTGCTCATCTCGTAGCTCTGGTTTTCGATTGCCCGTCCATCCTTACTCCCTCGGCTTCTTGGGTCTTGTTTCGGTCGCGGTTGTTTTGTTCCCCCCTACCCCCTTCTACTTTGTCCTTTTAGTATTTTTCCTCGACTCCTTATATTGCCCTTCGTGGGTGTGTGAGGGCACTTTAGAGCCCTGAATGGGCGGAGGATAGGTCTTTTTGTTTTAGGCTAAGGTACAGATCGTGGTGGTGGTTGTGTGGGTGAGTGTGCCTTCGTTTCCCGTTTCCATGATTATCTTGATGATATTTTGTCGCAGTTGCATTATATCATCATCTCGTATCAACACCCATTCTTCTCCCACTCGTCTCGGTGCATCCATTCACCTGCCTCCCATCATACATACGCAATACCCTACGGTTCTCGCCCTATTACTCACTCCTCTCTGTATATGCCATCCCGACATGCACGACGCTCCTTTCCACCAGTCATTACACATCTTTCTGTTCCACCTCTCTCCACCGCCGTATCATCCCACATGACCCGGTACGGGCCGTCCTCCCCGTACTTTACTTACCACACCTATGCTTTGCCCCCCTACCTGTTATGTCACTCCGCCTCAGTGCTAAAATGTCGTGCATTAGTGGGACGGGGGGGCCCTTCTCTCTTTTCCTCTCTAGCGTAATAGATTCCGGTCCTTCTTGACAATGTCTTTAGTACCTACTTCCATGCTGTCGAATGACAAGTTGTTGACCCTATGTTATGTTGGTGCATTCCTGCGTTAGAGAGTTGCGGTGATCGCGCGACCTCCAATTAATTAAGTCATGCCCTTGAGCCATACTCGGAGCGTCCTCCGTCACCAACACCTCAGTTGGAGGCGTACTCGTCATCCATCGAAAACTAGTTGCAATAAATCGACAAACATCGAAGCTGTATATCTCCATAGCGAGCGGATACTTTATGGTCGGGTGGAGCAATGGTGGCTCGTCACTTTCCGGTTGAACATCTTCCAGGTGAAGGTTGCGGGTTCGAGTCCCGTCCTGATCGTATATTTTTTCGTTTCATCCTTTTCCCCACAAGACCATAGCCATGTGCTTATTTATGTTTTCTTTCTCCTCTCCATTGAAATGTTGTATCGACCAACGATAGTTCACAACAACCGCCGCGCCCTGGTGAGGCGACACCGAAGACGCTACCCCTTACTCTCAACTTCAAACGCAGCATATTATTGTTTGGCGATCTTAAGCAGTGGCATCGGCAAGTACCCACGAAACAGAATATTGAGCTGAAGACGCGCGTGACGTGTGACCTCATGGTAGCCTAGATGGACGACTCCCATCTCCCCGACGATGCTAGCCAACCAAGCCAACCTGCGCTGGACGCTGCTAATGAGGCCCTAGCAGAGATGCGCCTGTCCTTTGACAGCTCGCCGGGAGCTCAGAGCCCCCCCGCCGCACACGTGAACGGCTTCCTAGACAAGGGCGTGGCCAATGGCAATGGACATACTGAGAAGATGGCTCCCGGGGGGAGCGCCGCAGCAGATACGGTCCAGTCCATGCGCGACGAACTGCTGAGGACGAAGCAGGAAAACGAGACGCTCACGATGAAATACAGCAATCTGGTCGCGAAACTGACCACGATGCGCAATACCGTGGAGAGCAAGCTCAAGGCGGACGCGGTGGGTGTCCTCTCTATATGTATATGTATATGTATATGTATATTTCTCCCCCGTTGACCGACTTGCCATCCAATCCAGGAGGAGCTTGATCGGCGAGAACAGCTCGTGCAGCAGCTTACTGCGCAGAACGAGGATCTCGGGTCCACCATCGAGACGCTGAAGGATGAGCTGATCGTGTCCAATTCGGAGGCGGAGAAGTCGTCCCGCGAGTTGGAGTCCCTGCGAAACAGGGCCTTGCAGGATAGCGCGCTCGAAGCCGCAGCCCGGGAGCGCGAGATGCTGGAGCTCCAGGGTTCGCTTGAGCGGTGTCGAGTGGAACGTGACGAGTGGGAGCGCGCTCTTCTCGAAGAGCGAGTCGTAGCAGATGAGGCCAAGGCTGCGCTGGCCAGCTCGAGGCGAGAGCTTGCATTAGAGAAGGAGGCTAGGAGCAGGGAAGCCGACGAGCTGCAACGGGAGCGTGAGAGGAGCGTAAATCTTCAATCCGTGTTGGAGGACTTCCAGTCGGGTGCGCATCCCGGCCCCTTGCTAATCAGTCCTGACAATTTGGCTACAGCCAAGGAGCATGAAACACGACAGGCTGTGCGGGAGTATGTCGCACAACTACAACAAACAACACAGTCTCTCGCAGAGTTCAAATCTCGTGCATTACGAGCCGAAGTGTGTTTGGTCCTTCGTTCCTCAGACCTGCGCTGAGACATTTGTGGTAGGTTGAGTTACAGGAATCATCCACCAATACCCAGCGCACAGCCGCTTTGGAGAAGGAACTCAAAGAAAAAAATCTGCTTATAGGCAAGTTACGACATGAGGGTACGCGGATACGTGATGAAGGCCATCTGCAAGCCTCTTATGTCGTTGCTCTTGCACAGCTGTCATCCTCAACGAACATCTCACCGAAGCCATCCGTAGACTACGAAAGGGTGCTTCCGATACCAACGTTGACAGGCTCGTCAGCCCTTTTTTTCATGCATTCTCATAACTAATAGTTCCCCAGACGGTTAGTAACAAACGTTGTTCTCTCGTTCCTCGCCACGCCGCGTGCCGACAGCAAGCGGTTCGAGATTCTGTCTCTGCTTGCTTCCGTCTTGTCATGGACGGACAGCGAGCGAGAGAAAGCTGGCTTACAACGTACCACCGGTGTCGCTTCGTCCCTGCTAGGCAGAGCGTCCGGCAAAGGCAAGACGCCGGAGCTGGAGAAAACAGACGAAACAGAGGTTCGTGGTACCATCCCCATATATCTGGCGCCCCCCACCCACACCCCTTCCTTCCTGTCAGTCGTTCTCCAAGATGTGGGTCGAATTTCTCCTCAAAGAGGCCGCTCAAGGGACCGCACCTACAAACTACACGCCCACGCCCACACCCACGACTGGGCGAAACAACTCCCTCCCCAACTCACCCCTATTTTCACCCGGCGGATCACCCTATCAAAAGCTTGGACGCATGCCCTCCCACAATGGCTCCAGCTTTCCACAGCGTAGTTCGGTTGATCACCCTGGACCTCCACCTAACAGTCATAGCCAGTCGAGTCTACCCCACGAGACTCCCTGACATATTCTCGCTCACCTTATCCGCGTCATGATCCTCTTCTCAACTGCATTGGCCTGAACAGTCTGTATATTTGCACTGTATTCTTATCATACCTGTAAGCTGCTCTCAAGTCTGCATCAGCTCACGTGGACCATCTTCCGAATCCATCTAATGGGCAACGGAAAGGCACATCGATTACTCGTTAGGGTATTAAACTATGCTAATAGGGACATGAATGTCATAAGATGTCGTCTGAGTTTTTTAAGGAAAGACATGTCCGACGGTCAGGCACGGAGAAGCCAGCCGACGTCAAGTCCCCCCATGACACGCCGTCCCTGAGGATAGGACAGGTTACTTTCCTTCAGTAGTCCTGCTAGACGTCTGCACACGTCCAGTGGATACAGAAGCCGTTCGCTCTGCCCAAAGCCTGGATACTTCTCCAGAGTGCTGCAGCAGGTTGGATCAACACACAGGCTGGTAATGAAGGTGGCGATTACTGACCTTTTTAGGGTAGGCGAGACTGACGGCCCTGGGATTTTGAAATGCACTTTTGCCACTTGTATCGACGCACACCGCGGGATAAAGTTGTGAGTAGATGTAGCGTAGGAGATCCGCATGCTAGGGTTGAACATCCAGATCTGTCGCTAGTTCAGCTACTAGGCCATGTGAAGCTGAAGGTTTATTCGCCGCACCAGTATCCGGGGCTTCTCTTCTTCGTCATCTAACAAGACGAATCGATATGTAGCGTGTGCGTGGACGAATTCGTCCATATCTTGCAGCACAAAGGCAGAGAGCGGTATCTTCATTGGGCTGGAGGTGAAGCTAGGTCAGTTCGTGCCCTGAAAAAAACTGGTCGATGGACGCACTCGGATAACGGGCTGACAGGGCGTATGGCGTATTTTGCCAGGCGGTATATGTACGTCCCTTCTAGCGACGTATGTCGCCGATAGCGTCCCGTCACAGCGCCGCAGATGCACCGGACTGGTTGCCAATGTTCGAGATCATCTGTCTAAGACCAAAGTCAGTAACCGAACACCCAACATATACCACGTCACTACACAGTGGAAAATAAAGACAGATGTATTCTCATCGGTAGCTTCCATAGCATAGGCCTCTGCGCATGGGAGTTGTTTAACGAGAAATAGTCGATATTGGACGCTGTGTATCAGCCAAAAGCAGAGCTTGTCGAGATCCCTCAATGCTACATGCAAAGCAACGACCAAACCCAGAACCTGCGTGGGCTCTGGGCCGATCGCACACCTACACACACATCGAGGAATGACGACCACTGGTGGAATAAACCAGCGAAGGCCTTCTTCTGGTCCTTTTACAACAAAACGGCAGGCCAAAGGCCAAACCAAAAATATAAGGGTATGAGCTAAAAGCTCACCTTTGACGCTTCACTGCATCGGAAATTGCTGCCAACCAAACATGAAGACTCAAACAGGATGTAGCTTCCACCGACAAGGGCTTGCCCAGGTGATGGCCACAGACCTGTTGTGTATAAAGCTATGCGGTCAGACAACCGCTGATCAGAGTGACACATCCAGGCCTCGAGGAGCTCAGCCCAATGTTCTGATGGTAGATCATCGTATCGTGATAACCTTGAGGACTGAACAAGAGGCAGAGAGCAGGAAGCGCAAATGAAACTAGTGGGATTGAGTGCTCGTAATTGCGAAGCGTCAAGGAGACCCGTGCCGGTAGTATCGCCTGACTGCGAAACATGGCCGTTTGCTGGCCCTGATATGCATTCTAGCTTGACCTCTAAGTGACCACCTTGCACTTTGACCTCTCGCTTCCCAGGCACAACTCGTGCGGGAAGGGCAAGTGGCGCCGAGGTGCTTGCACCGCACTTGACCACCAAGCGCTCACCGCCATACGGAAAGACCTCGGCCTCGATGTCGAACCCTGCTTGTTGTCCGCTTACTTGCAGGAACACGGTAACACTTCCCAAATTCTCCTGGTATTCAGCCACATATTGCACATCCAAACCAGCTATCCGAGTATTAGCATTCGACCCCAGCCACGAAATAGCTGCAGCGCACCTCGCAATGGCGAATTCCGCCCATTACCACCAGATTGGCCACTAGTAGTGGATTTTGACTCAGATAAAGGCGACGGCGTCCTGGAATTTACTGTAGAACCAGGGAGCAACCAGGCCAAGGATAGGGGCGGTGCGGATAAGCTCCTGCTTCGCGGGGGTTTGAAAGGCTTCTTCAATTTAGCAGTCGATGTGCCTATCAGATTATTTCCCGACTCATGAGCCGATGAGCCTGGAGGCGGTTTTTCACGAACGAACTCGGGGAGGCTGAGTAATGTTTCCGGGTCTCTTGCCTGATCGACAGTATCCGGAATGGCCTCCCGAATAAATTCGGGGAGAGTGAGTAAAGCATCAGGGTTTCGCGTTCTCGTGTTTAGTGAGGCGATGGAATGTTTGTGAAGAACTGCGTCTTGGGATGTGAGGCGTCCAGCATTGGAGTGTGTCACGAGCTGTTCGTGGAACGCATCACGCTGCACGTTCTGACAATCAGAGTTTCCGCTAAACCGTCAAATAAACTACTTGCCTTCTCTAGATCACGTAACCTGGCTTTCTCGATCCTTTCTGCCATTCCTCGTTCTCCGTCCAACACGACGCTCTGGTCATTCATCCTTCGAGCTGACGCTTTTCCTAGGAGCTCAAATAGATTCTCCAGATCTTGCGCATCTTCTTCCGCCAGATTGCCGCCGGAAATGGGAGCTCCCCGCTCCCTTAAACCATTCCCTAATATTTCTTTGGCCTTGCCCTTCCTTCTCGCTCTAGAGGCCCTCCAGCCTTCCACGACAGTATTACTTCCACCGTCTCTCGCTTGCTTCATCTTCTCAAGTTTGGCTCCATTGAGTTCTACACGCTGATTGGAGAGCTGCGGAGCGACAAGATAGAGTCGATCGATGGCCATAGTAACCGCCTCGAGGTCCAGTCGCATTTTCTCATCCTGCGTATGTTGTGTTTGCAGATGAACTGACGATGTTGGTTTATGGGCGTTCTGCGCGGCTTTGGCAGCAGCAGTCTCAGAGTATTCGGCAGGATCATATGTTGGCGGTTCGTAATCAGCGACGTCGTACTCTGGCGGGAGCGATGGCGCTTCTGGACTATAGGGACGTGGAACAGGTTCAGCTCGTTCTCGGCACAATCGGAAAACCTCATCGAGGTCGTTGTCGATCTTGCTCCAAAGCATAGCATGTTCCACAGCGCGCACGGGAGTTTGTCTAGTGTCATTGTCCAAAGGAGCATGAGCATCTCGGTGGGATTGTAATTCAGAAACTTGTCGACGGAGGGTATCGTAGATGTCGGTGGTTGAATGTGCCTGTAGCAAATCTACAGGGGAGCGGTGCGGGGCGGCGGGGGAGAGAGCGGACAAACTGCCTAAGTGAGTGAGAAGAGAGACAAGAGACTGTGCAAGATGTGCGTCACGAGACTGAATTGAGCCGCTATTGACTAAAGATGTAACTCGGTCGTCCAGCTCCCGCAGCAGAGCCGTGTCGTCATCCGGCCCCAACTCACGCGATGGAGAGTCGTAACGGTGGCGGAGGTTAGTGACGAGGGTATGAAGAGCAGAGGATGGTGTGGGTGTGGGAAGGAGAGCCTGGAAGCTGACAGATGTTGTGGTTGGAGACTGCGCAGGCATTGAATGTCGACGAGTTGGGACGATAGGTTGCCAGTCGTCCGCATACTGAGATAGTAGATTATTCAGGGTCATAAGACAGGACTGTTCGACGTGGGTCAATGAGGGCCCAACTTCCTGTTGGTGAGATCGCGTGCTTGGTTCAGGATTAACCGATACAGTGTCCAAACCAAGATCTTCGGCGGCAAGTTCATCCAAAAGTTCCTGGGCCAAATCCTTTGGAAATGGAGCAGGCACATTTGAACGAAGGTCGAGGTTCTCTGCTGCCGTCGCCCTCGCGGGTGTTCGTAATGAGACTGGCTCTCGCACGAGAGTGGCCATGGTGGGGGGGAGAAAGGAGGATGAGGTGAGGTTGAGTGAGGTGAGCTCACAAGTCAACCGAACGAGACATAGCCACCAATGGGTACTTATGGGTCAGCTACGGGCACATACGTCTTATGTAATATTTTCGAGCTCCGGGTCCACGGTAAGTAACTAAAATCAATCATGAGAACTAACTGACATGAATGAATGCTCCTAGCGCTTCATCGTGTCCACCGATGTGGTGGCAACAATTCCCGCTAAGATAGAGGACGCTCTAATAGGGCACCCTTATGTAATCTCTAACCCTAACCCTAAAAAGTGGCCAAAATCCTGAAGTTGAGTTTGAAAAAAAAAAAACTACTCATCAGATTTCACATCAAGGATGCCTCCCCACTCATAGTCTATGTATTGTAATGTATCAAGTACCTCCAGATCAATAATGAAGTGCTATGCATAGGCAGCCTTTGCTTTCTCAGCCATTCAAAGTCTGGTGTCCATGATACCTTTGGTTTTGGTTTGCCCAGGCAGCCATTGGGCCAGAAAAGCCTTGTGAGTACGCTGAAATGAATATTGCAGATTGATTTGCATAGCTACTCCAAAAAGAATAAAAATAAAAATAAAAATAAATAAAAAACAATGAGTAATCCACATTCAGATGATGGACTTGGAAACCACTGACTGCTGAATTTTGATCAATGGGATATCATCAAGGCAAGCAATCACATTGCGCTCCATGGCATCTATATCTGTCGTTTGTGCACTTGACCTGTATTGGAACACCCCAGTATTGCTCAATAAAGTTGAGCTCACAATGAAATTTTTGATAAAAGTCATTCAGGGCACCTTTTCTCAGGTTTTCGAGGCATGCCAATCATGCTTTAGACTTCCAGCCCATGCTGGATGCTCTAGGTATAGAGATGTGGTTGGTTCAGCCAGCTTTTCTTCAATTTTCGCACTCCGCTGAGGTCACGTGATTGATTACATAAGCGGCCAAATGTCCTTCACCATCCTTGCCCCAAAATTTTCTGAGCATGTCCCTGCATCATACAAGTGATTTCCTGCACATTTGTAAAATTCAAGTTTTTTGTCTATATACAGCTCAATTTTTATTCAAATAATATTCTGTTTCCAGGGACTCATTTCTAGAGGTTACTTGCATGGATTGTAGGAGGCAAAGTGGTGAAAAAGTGACCGTGTGAACATCTATTGAGCTCAAAATATTGGGCTAAAGTAGATTATGTAAGGGTGCCCTATTAGAGCGTCCTCTATCTTACCTTTAGGTGAGCCGGTCCAAAATTTCGTTTGGCTGCGACGACCGTACTCCGCATGCTGTCTGTCCCTCGGCGCGCCGACTCCGATGATTCTATGGCCTCCTCGTTTCTGCCAGCCGCCACGCTAGGAGGAGACTAGCAGGAGTCCATGCTGCCGCCCCTGCCTTCCGCAGTGCACGATGAACCACCTGCGGCCTTCTATGGCCTTTGAGCTAGGCTCAGGCGACAGTATAATGGTAAAAGGTATTGTATACTTGACAGACAGGAGAATGCTTCAAATTAGGACACGGTGAAATTTGACTCGTTAAATTCCAAAAGTACACCAAAGTGGAAGCACTGCGCAAAGAAGAAAAAACCTTCAGTTACTTGTCAACCGCCCATAAACTCAATTATCATTGATATTCGGGTCTTAACTTCAGCAAACTATTCTTAACCATCGCGACCTTCTTCACCATCGCCGCAAACGCCTTTTTGATCTCCTCTTCTTTCAGGTATGGTTGGAATTTCTGGATACAGTCTTTTGTCGTCACCTCCGCCTTTTCTCTCAAAAACACAATTATCATGGACTCCTCGAGTGGGCGTTTAGCCTTCTTCCTGGGCTTCCCGCCATCCGGTGCGCCTGTGCTGGCTGCACCTGATGGTGTAGGAGGATCGTCGGAGGCCTTGCGTTTGAGGCTCTGTGTGGGAAGAGGGCCACCGGCGCCGGTCGCTGGCGTGGCCAGACGGCTTCCACTAGTGGTGCCAACATATGCTGGAGGCACTGGACTGGCGGCACGACTTCCACCCGCGAGAGGACTAACCGCACGACTGTGACCACTGCCGCCCGAGGTGGCCTTCTGCTTCGGCGCCTTTGGGCTAGTTGCGCGTTTTGCAACGACTGCGTTCCCGAGGCCAGGCGAATTGGCACGTGAGGGTGGCGAGCGGGGCTGGGTCGGGGCCTTGGTCTTGGGTTTGGGAGGTCTGGGCGCCCGAGCCAGGACGTGCGGGTGTAGGTGTGGTAGTGCGGCTAGATGGCTGGGGCTGAGACTGGTTGATGACCATTGAGAGATAGCTGAGAAAGGTTGTTCTCTTCTGGCTCTTCCTCCTCCTGTATCACTGTAAAAACCTACAATCGCGACAGGATGGAATAACTCACGGAAGCGTAAGGGTGCTTGTCATCATCGTCACTATCGTAGGCTTGTCTTCTCCACCAGTCTTTTGAGAGTCTCTGTAAGCTCCGCCCCCTCCTCTTCATCTTCGTCAAGATACTCCCGTTCCAGGCGTTCCTGAAAAATAATAATTAGGACATTGTTGTGATCTGAAAGAGAAAAGAAACCTGCCTCCATCTCCTTGGTCTCCTCGTCGTCGCCGTCCATCTCCACGTTCTCCTCATCATCCGCAAAGTCCGCCTCATACTCCATCTCGTCCATGTCATCATCTTCACCAATCCACTGTACACAGTCCACTGCCCTCGCCACTTGGCCCTGCTGAGCCAAGTCGGCATTCAGAGTCTGCTTTAAGGGTGGCAAGCGTAGCGTCTGAAGGACCTCTTCCATTGGCGGCCTTTTTCCGCATCAGCCATCGCTCAGGGTCCTTGTTCTTTTGCGTACTGACAGAAAAGCGATAAACACTGGACGTGTAGCTTTGACGTAGCGGCTTACTTCGGCTTCTGCTCCAAGATTCTGTAAGTGGGCCGCTTCTGAAACTTGTACCATCTGTAACTAGGCACGAACTGAAACTGGGGGCCCTTAGGGACGAGATGTCCATGCGTCAACGCTTTCTCGGGGTTTGCTGTGTCCAACCCAAACCTGCCCATTATCTCCACTCCTCGAGGACCCACGGGTAGCGCTCTTCCCGCCTGAGCTGCTTCGCCTCTTCTGGAATGAGAAAGACCTGCTTCGTCTTCTTCTTGAACATTTGTTTTCCCTTGCCTTTGCCATTCGCAGCATCCTTGCCCCCATTCCCTTGTGGGACCTTGCCATCAGGCCCAACCATAATCATCTTTCCATCAGGCCCGATAACGGCGTAAGCTCGATAGGAACCGCCTCATCCTGTGCGCCCTTGTTTGAAGGCCGATAGTCCTTGCGGTTAAGTTTGAGAGGTCCGTTCCACTTGTTGAGGTCCACCTCCTTCCCGCGCGAATCCATCTTCATGATGTTGTATTTCCATCCGCTGAGAGATGAGATATTACTTGAAAATCTTGGTAGGGTGGGTGGCTTGATATCCTCATCTGGACCAGCTTCAGGCTTGGGAGGACGGGGGCACGGCACACGAGGGCGAGCTCCGACTGAGTGCCGCGGAATTATTACTGTTGACCACTCTGTTGCACAATGCCAGTGCCATGGGAGGCTTTGATACCTTTCGGTCCGTCCGATCCATATGTACTGGTCTATATGGACAATACTTATAAGTACGGAACTTATCACCAGGACTCCTGACCACAATGTTTGCTGCTACAGGAACATTGCTGAATATCTCTAAACGGGCACAGAACGATGGGAAGGTATGTAACTATTGCCACGAATTCAGCATAATCTAACCATCTTGATGGGCTTCTTCGATTTGAATAGCCCCCACGTTACGGTGTGGATGCTTGGGACGAAATGATGATGGAGAGGGACCGTAGGCTGACAGGAAGTCATCGGGGGCAAAGGGTGAGCAAAAACGCTTTGATTTACTTCGCGCCGTCTTGCTTTCGTGCATTATGGCTGTCGCGGAGAATGTATGCCAGAGGTCACTCATGAGCTGTGCCCACAGACTGATCCTGTTGCACCAGAAGGCTTTGAAACTAGTAGCGTGTGGTATACCGAAAGTAGATTGTGATCAATCATACACCCAAGTAACTTACTGGGCTCCTGAGTATGGGACTTGCCTTTCAATCTTCGCTCGCGGTTTCCTCACCACCTGAAATGTCTACAAGAAAAGAGAACTTATGAGAAGGGGTGAACTTCCAATCATCAACGCCATCCTAGCCATACATCCAGTCTTTGCTGCCGTCTGTTCTGCTCTATGAATCTCGCGGAGATGGGGAGCCTGTCGAGGACGAAGAAAATACATGCGAGGTAGTGTAGCGGGAGCGTGTTGCGTGCACGACGTGAACTAGGATGATCATGTTGGAGGAGCTTTTCTTTTCCCTTTCACATCGACAGGAGATGACGGCTCTTGTTGCTCGTAGTCTTCGTCAACAGGTTGTTCCACTTGCACGTCTTGAAGTTTACCTGCATTATCATCCATTCATCAAGGACAATCGACGTTTCGATGTTATGATTAAGACAAACCATGTTCATTCCTAAACCTGAAATAAATCACTTCCCAATTGCTTAAAGTCTCTCGCACAGTTGACATCGTTTCCAGAACATCAAATGCTACAATTTTTCCATGCTGCCTGGTTGCACGACAGAATTCGAAGTCATCAATTTTTGTCACTTTGGGGACATCGCCGTATATATCTGAGAATTGAGAGAGTGCAGAAAGAGCCTGAGTCTTCAGAGCAGCGATAGTCGTGGGGTGCGGCGCATTGAGGAAGACAGTAGCCCTGTGCGTTTTTGCTAGAATTTGGAACACTTTTGGAGGCTGTTTTATGGGCTGAGAAGGCGCGCTTGACAGGCTGCTCTCTAAGAGGAAATGTTGAGTACTGTACTCACCATTTTTGTGGCTGATTAATAGAAGCTGGTCTGTAGAAGTGAAGGGCGACAAATGAGGTAACCTACGTTACGTACTACGGCTGGCTGGAAGTCCACGGTTCAAATTTTGAGTTCCATAAGCTAAAACTAGATGTAGGGCCGCGGTGCCGGCAGTACCCCTTGCTTGCAAGTAAGTGTGCGCATGGCCTCAAGCAGTGTGTCACAAATTTGTACTGTATCGCCATGTACAATCCCTAGTACAAGTGTTATATTAGGGCGCGTTCGGTAACCAGACCACGAAAATGGATTTTGGTGATCTCTCACCAAAAAGTGAAGAAACCACGATTTCGCAATCTTGCGAAATCTTTTTCGATTTTGGGGCGTTCGGCACACGAAATCTCAATCTAAAAAGATTTTGACCACGTGTGATCTCCCTATACTTTTGAGATACAGCTACGGTGTCCAGGAAGGACAAGGACTGTTTTCATTTTACCAAACGCAAATTGCAAATCACTAATCGCAAATCAAAAATGACACATAGCATTATGTAAAACAAGCCTCGCCTGCGCTTCGCTTCGGCAGATGGTTATTACATGGGAAGAATAGAAATTATTTTGCAAGTATACTACTTACGGAGTTACTGTAAAAACTGATCTACTCAGAATCGGACACCGTAGGGTTTGAACTATTGAAACTACTCTCGATACCATTGACGGACCACACCATATGCACCCATAATACCTCCTGCACGTGACCCACCCAGTCCACGTTATAAAGCACATGTGGGAGGAGGTACACATTGGGTTGGCAGACATAGATGGGAAGAAAAAAAAGTTAAAGGGGATATATTATGTTGGTACAGGTCCACTAAATGTTGGCGGGGACGGCACATACCAAGGGCGTGGTAAGTACGGCGAAGGATCATGGGATGAGCGATTCTGGGAGGTATAGCAAAGATGAGAAACTTGAAAGGGGACAGGGAAAGAACAATAAGACACTGTCTTAAACCCGAAGTCAGGCGATGACCGAAAAAGGAAACATGTCGAAGTGCAGACTTTTTAAGGCAGTGTCAGCAAACCCCTGGACGATGGTGTAAGTAAGTCAGTGAAGTCATCTGATGATGACCACCTCAAAGACACACATTAGCAGCCAAGGTAATGGTAGACATTTGGAAGAGACAAATGGGAAAAGACCACACTCACCACCTTATAAGTTGAGATACACAGCGACAATGTCAGAGACAGGAGGGAAACCGAGAAAGAGGCAAAAGAAGAAGAAGGAAAAGAAAGGGGCATGAAAGGCTAGGCGAGACCTCGGTTTCCCTCCTGCACTCGCCGTGTCTTCGTGGGCATAGTGGGGGGTAACATGCAACCTTTAGCAGGATACGGCGTACGGTCGGGTTTGTAAACGACTAACAAAGACAACAAGGTGAGGGTACTATAACAAAGCAAGGAACGCAGACGCACTCCAACACGAAAGACTTAGTGCCATTGTGAATGTCTCCCCGGGGGGACTGTGAAGCCTCATCTCGAGAGGCATGGTGCCATCGTCGACCCCCTGGACGACGGTGTCCTAAAAACAATAGTAAGTGGGCATAGTCGTCTGACGATAACCACCTCAAAGACAAACATTAGCAGCCAAGGTAATGGCAGACATTTGAAAGAGACAAACTGAAAAACACGACAGTCAGCTGCTTATAAGTTGAAGTATATAGTGAATATGACATCAAGGCAAGTGAGAGACAGGAGGAAAACCAAGGGCAATCGGAGGGAAAGAAAGGAGAACGCAGGCCAGGACGACGGCACGGACAGACAGGAGAAAAGGCAAGGGGAGGGAAAGAAAAAGGAGAATGCATGCCAGGATGACAGTGCGGGCAGACACGGAGTGGGCTTTAGTCGTTTACTCGGCTTTAGTTGTTTACAAACCCGACCGTACGCCGTATCCTGCTAAAGGTTGCATGTTACCCCCCACTACGCCCACGAAGACATGGCGAGTGCAGGAGGGAAACCGAGAAAGAGGCAAAAGAAGAAGAAGGAAAAGAAAGGGGCATGAAAGGCTAGGCGAGACCGTCTCAAACACGGACAAAGAAGGACAAAGCGATACGTGTCGTATGCTTAATAGAAGTCTGATCAACTAGTTTCGCAAAGCGCTGGCCAACTCATAGAGCTGTTGGCTGTTGAAGAACCTATGCAACAGGATCTCAGCCTCAGCATTGGCACCCTTTTAGCATATCTGAATAACCTCATGCAGTGACATGGTGATGCTATGATGAGTTTTCCAACCTGTCGCGCGTCTTTTTCGTTCTCAGCAGCGCAACTGCGTTTCATTTGTCAGGATCGATAGCTGGGCTTGAGTCTCAGTTGTGAATGATACTTGGCTCTAAAGCCCCGTTCACACTAAGAGACATTTCACTCACGCTTGAACAGGGCTTGCTTCGGGATGTGTCATGGGACAGGTCCGATAATTCACAGCAAAGGATGTCAATGGAGCGCGAGGTAGCTCGGTTACGTCGTCTCAACGACAAATGGCTGGCAACTTTGGAAGAGGTGTGCCAGTTGAAAGGCTTTGAAGATTTCTTGCGCCCACGATGAATCTCCACATTGCTGGGTGCAGTAGTCGATGCACCGGTGGTCATCCTCAATGCGAGCAAAGGTGGTTGCGCTGCCTTAATATTGACATCATTGAATGGTGTCCAGCATGTGCCGCTGGCACTGGCTTTTGCTGATGTGACTGTACTCGTGGATCTCATGCGAATTGCCACTGCGCCAGGCCACCGAGACCTGTCCCGCTCTGCATCTATTCGGGCGCATGTTGAAGACCTTCTCCAACAGAATCTGCCTCCTACTACCTTACAGCTAATGAGGCAGAGTTTGGAGAGCCGAGACATGACACGGGTTCGAACCAATCATGAATATAATGACTTCCAAATGGTCTTGGCTGTGCTGTGGCAGTCAGTGGTAAGATGTGTTTTTCACTCTCTTGGATTAGAGGTCCGTTGTCTGTCATCCCACCACTTTTTCCCCTATACTTGAGCTCATCCCTAGTTTCAGAAATTTGATACACCACCCAACTTGTGGTGGTGCCCCACAGGGCCTTTTACTTTCCTTCCACTACATGCAGCAGGAATGTACAATGCTGGGGAGCCTCAGTGTGTTTCTGACTATGTGGTTTCATCATACACTCCAACCATCACTACACTTCTCAGTGATGTGCCTGTTTCCAACCCCTTCAAGATGATGGTAGTCATTGAACCCGACACCCTTCACCACAGCAGGCTTCCATATACTGTTGATGAGCTGCAAAGGATAGAGAGCCATGTGCCAGAGAAGGATTTGATTAAGTTCCAGTCAGCAAACGTGGAAGAGGTTGTTTTGCACCTCTCCACCACATCCATTGCCCACTTTGCATGCCATGGGCAGCAACATCCAGAGAATCCACTTGAGAGTTCCCTGATGCTTCATGATGGCCCCCTGAAGGTGTCTCAAATAATGCAGCAGCCCACACCTAATGCACGACTGGCCTTCCTTGGTGCATGCCAGACTGCCATGGGTGATAAGACTCTTCCTGATGAAGCAATCCATCTTGCGTCAACACTGTTGTTTGCTGGTTTTCAAGGAGTTGTCACAACCATGTGGTGAGTTGACCTGATTAGCCCCATATGCAGTGTCTGATGATTTCTAGGTCCATTTCTGATGAGGATGGTCCGAAGGTTGCAGATGCATTCTATGAATACCTGTATAGAAAGAAGCCATCCACTAGTGCAGGCACATTTCAACCCGATACTGGAGAGGCTGCCCAAGCCCTCTATATTGCTGTTGACAAGTTGCGTTCTGAGGGGGTCTCATTCAAACGATGGGTCCCATTTATTCATATGGGGAGGTGAGGTGGAGAGGGGTGGATGTGAATGCAACTGTGTGCCTTCCTGTTCTCATGCATGGTGGCATGTAATGTAGGAGTTGCACAGTGTAGAGTAGCTCAAAGGAGGACCTGCCAATGGAAAAAAGATTCATATCAACCCAATAAACCAACATATAATTCCATACAACCCTACACTGGTGAAGCAGCCAAATAAGATGTTTATAGTATAAGAATTATTTAAGCATCATGACTGTATTGTCAAGATTGGGTTTTGGGTGTTTAGTATCATATGTCAGTGAATCAGGGATAGGTAAACATAATGAATACCCAAAGCCTTGTGCAGTGGAGGAATGGTTTGGCAAAGGGGGCCAAACCAGTGTAGATGTGTAAGGTTGTCTATGTAAAGGACCCTGGTCTACAGTTGAAGCAAATGGCTTGTGCAGCTCAATAGTATAATGTGTCAGGCTCAGTGGAAAGGTCATTCTGGTTTGAACCATTCCTTCATTTGTGAAGGCTCTCCTTTGGAGGCTTCCACCAACAGCACTGTGTGACCCTGAAGGGTGAAAGGGTGAAGTGGTAAAGACGAGAGGCGAAGACTCACAGGTGAAGTCCTAGCTTTCTAAGAGGTAGCCTAGAAAGGGAGGCTCAGGATGATGATCATGATGTGGCAAGGTAGTGCACAAGGTAGACATATGATAATTGAGCTAGAGAATATAATGTGAATGCAAGCTACTTATACTAAAGAGTTGTGGGGTAGCAACAAATAGAAGAGGGGTTGTGATGGGTTGGAATGATACAGGAGGTGTGGGAATGAGATATATAATAGACATGACACATACAATAGAAGTGACTGTCTGATATGAACATGAAATGATGGGGAGGAGGACTAGTGAAGAGTGAAATGGGATAACACGTCTTGGGCTCTGCATGTGTCCTAACCCACACTGCCTCTCAGCCCAAGGGCTTCACCCTGTGTGAAAGGTGGGTGGGGCACACTGTGAATACTTCCCGACCATACAAGCACCAGTGTGGGCTAAGAGGCGACAGATAATGAGGATAGTGATATATTGTGGCATTTATCAGAGGCAGCTGGTCGTAGCTTGTGGCAGGAGGTGTCATGATCCATTTATTTTTGGCCTGACCAATCACCGCTCAGATTTATTATCCTCTGATATATGCATCTACTTTGTTTGCCACTCGACTCACTCACCCAACCCCTTCACTCTGCACATCATTCTCCATCACCCGTTGTCCCTTCAGCCCTGACCCACTGAGATGATTCGCCTGCTTTTGATCTGACCCATCATCCATCAACATACTGTCAGGGGACACCCTGTTTTCCATTTCCAGTTCCGACTCCATTTCCGAAGACGCTTCCGATTCCGATTCCATCTCCGCCTCCGCTCTCGGAAATGATTCCGCTTCTGGGAGAACTTCCACCAGTTCTGTTCGCCTTCCCAGTTCCACTCCAATTTCCGAGTTCCACCCTCGGAACAGTGTCGGAAATCAAGCGACTCGCGTAATAGGTGACATCAAGGGTCGATCAAGGGTCAGGGAGGTGCAGGGTTGATGGCGGGTGCCAAGTGTTGTCCCTGGCTGCGCAGCGTAGTATAATACGGGCTCGCTGACATTGGGGGTCCTTAGACTTTTCTCTTTGGATTTCCCCTTGTCAGGTGAGAATCCCCTCTCTTGTATGCTCTGTTCATTTATACAGACTTTGGATTTCCCCTTGTCAGTTGTGTGGTAGTGTGATCTCCACAACTAGCCAGGGTTGCCCTTACAGCAGAAAAGTCTCTCCCATAGAGGACCGGCGGTCGTACTGCGTGTCGCAGCCGCCATAGGTGCGTTCGGAATCGGAGACAGCGACTCGGAGATCGCAACCTCTTCCGCACACACAGCGTACGACAGCCCTTCTTCTTACGTCGAGCTCCCAACCCCGGAAATCCCGTCCCACATTTCTCCTTCCGACATGGATCCGGACGATCGTCTTCGGAATATGGAGGAGGAATTGACGCGGAACCGGATGAAGACCGACGCGATTGAAACAGCCTTACAAGCGATTTTGGCTAAGTTAGATATTCCACAAGGTGGTGGAAATGAAATGTTGGACGATCCGGATTTCGGAAAAGCGGAACTAGCGGAGGAGAGAAAGTCCGCGAAGTTAGCAAAGGTCAAACCCGCAACTCCGGCGGACTTTGACGGAGATCGGGAGAAGGGACGCGCATTCTTCAACACATGCAGCATCTACTTCGCAATTGTCGGAGACCTCTTTCCGAACGACCAGGCTCGGATTCACTGGGCATTGTCCTTTTTCAAGTCGGACCGCGCATCCCGTTTTGCAAACAAGGTGATCCGACATGAAGCAAAGGGCAAGGGGAACTACTTCCGAGACTGGGACGCCTTCGAGAAAACATTTTCCGACCAGTTCTGCCCAAAAAATGAGCAGCTCACAGCCCTTACAAAGCTCGAGGGGACCAGCTGGTACCAGGCCAAGGATCCGGTCGATGACTATATCGATCGCTTCCAGGAGCTCATCGACCTTGCGGAGTATGATGACGACAAGACGATCGTCATCAAATTCCGACGAGGACTCGATCCGACACTCCAGAACCAAGTTGCGCTGCTTGGGGATGGAGCTCCGGACTTTGATGACCCGGAAGGGTGGTACCAAGCTGCACAGAGGGTGTCCCGGAACAGGGAAGCAAATGAGGCCTTCGTGGAGACGAGCCGGAATATGACGCGCAGTTCCACTCGTCCTACTCCACCTGTGCCAAAATCCGGAAGCGCATTCATTCCCATGCGGAAAGTATTTCCGACGCTTTCTCCGCCCGCTCCTATTAGGAACCATAGCCCTCCTCCCTCGAAGAGTGGCCCCGCCCCGATGGATGTTGACCGCATGCGCGGAGAAGGCCGCGGAACTATCACCTGCTTCCGATGTCAACAACCAGGCCACTATGCCCGCGAGTGCCCCCAAGCATTTGACATCCGGCTTATGACCACAGAGGAGAAACTCGAGCTCCTTCCAGAGTTCCTCGCACTTGCGGACATAAGCAGAGTGCCTACTGCGGAAGGAGTTTCCGAAAATGCGGAACATGGCGCATCGGAAGCGGAAGATGCGTCGGATTTTGTGACGCGCAGCGGGTGAGATGTGTGCCCCTGCTGCCTGTACATAACCGGTTTGCCTGTCTTGAAGTAGAGAATGAAAAGCCCCGACTCCCCTCACTTCATACAGACCCACCGGATAAAGTCACACAAAAGCCAAATCCGACACCCCGTCTATCCCGCATCCGCCCTTGGGAGAGACGCCTTCCGAAGCGCTATGTCGTTGCTGCCACCCCTGGCCCCAAGTCACTAGTCATTAAGGTAGAGATCCAGACGACAGATACGGCGGAAGTCAAATCCGGACCCGCCCTTGTCGATTGCGGGGCCACTGGTCAGCTTATGGACCGGGACTATGTGGAACGGAACCGACTGACCACGCGGAAGTTGCAACGTGCAATCCCGGTGTTCAATGTGGATGGAAGCCCCAATGAGGCAGGGTCCATCACGGAGATAGTGGACACAATTCTCCGCTACGATGGACACTCGGAACGCACTTCCTTCGCTGTCACCAGCCTGGGGAAGCAAGACATCATCCTTGGGTTTACCTGGCTTCAAGAGCACAACCCGGAGATCAATTGGCAGACTCGGAAGGTACTGATGAGTCGATGTCCAGCCAAGTGTCACATGTGCCGGTCGGAAGCGCGGAAGGAGCACCAGGAGCAGCGGAAGACCGAACGGCTCATACAGACATGTCGTTCCGGCCCCCATCCACTGCTTGCAGAAGAAGACTCGGAAGCGGAATTTGACCCGGATCCCCCTTCCAAGTCCGATTCCGACGTCATCCGACTCGGCCTGGAAGACGCTCTGACGGAAGGGGAGCGCTTGCTGTACGTAAACCTTCCGCCGGAGGCGGAACACATCCGCGCCACCGGAAATATTTCGCAACGCCTTGCTGAAGCCTCTAGGAGGTATGATAGAGTGGAGGCGGAAATTCCGGAGTACCTGCGGGAGTTTGAGGACGTCTTCTCCAAGGAGTCGTTTGATGCCCTGCCTCCGCGGAAACTGTGGGACCATGCCATCGAGTTGGAGCCTGGGTCGAAGCCCACCAACTGCAAGGTCTACCCGCTGTCACCCAAGGAGCAGGTAGAGCTCGATGCATTCCTTGCGGAAAATCTCCGTACAGGGAGGATCCGCCCCTCCAAGTCACCCATGGCATCTCCGGTGTTCTTCATCAAGAAGAAGGACGGCTCGCTCAGACTTGTGCAGGATTACCGGGCCTTGAATGCGATCACGATCAAGAACCGGTACCCCATTCCGCTCATTTCCGAATTGATCACACAACTCCGCGGGCGAAGTACTTCACCAAGCTGGATGTCCGCTGGGGCTTCAATAATGTCCGGATCCGGGAGGGAGACGAGTGGAAGGCC
>WHVA01000625.1:0-58682 GCA_015179125.1 Gautieria morchelliformis | reverse complement strand
GTTCAGGTCGACCGTGCCACCTGGCGGACTACGGTGCCCTTTACCATACGGAGGCGCCGCGGATGGTGCAGGTCCACCGTACCGACAGGCGGCCTACGGTGCAGGTCGAGGAGGGGCGGCGGATGATGCAGGTCTACCATACGTAAGGGCCGCGGATTGTGCAGCTGCACCGTACACAGGGGCGGCCTACAGTGGACGTGCACCGTACGGAAGGGCCGCAGATGGTGCCGGTGTACCGTACGCAGGGGCGGCCTACGGTGCATGTGTACCATACGCAAGGGCCGCGGATGGTGCAGGTGCACCTCAGGGAGAGGGCGGCGGGGGCGGGCTACGGTGCACGGGCACCGTACTGAGGCCGCGAGGTGGAGGCGTAGGAATGGGCGTCTGAGTTGAGCACGCGTGTAATTTACAGCAGGTTGTAGATGTAATTTACAACAGGTAATTGTAAATGCTAGCAGGTTGTACATGTAATTTACAACTGGCTGTACATGATTCCAACAGCCGGCGTCTGACGGCTATCCGGGTGGCGTGAGGAAGGAGGAGAGCAGAGGGTGGCGGGTGGGAGGAGGAAGGAAGAAGTCCATTACATAATACATGGCGCGTGTGATCTGCAATTCAATTATAGGGCATCATTCGGCAGCGAGCATAAAGAGAGAGAAGAATTGGTAAGCGAAAGAAGAGTTGCGAAGTGAGAGAAAAGTCGAAGCGAGAGAAGAACCGAAGCGAGAGAAGAATTGCGAAGCGAGAGAAGAGGCGAAGCAAGAGAAGAGTCGAAGCAAAAGAAGAGTCGAAGCAAGAGAATAGTCGAAGCAAGAGAAGGATGGCGAAGTGAGAGAAGAGATGCGAAGCAAGAGAAGACTCGAAGCAAGAGAAGACTCGAAGCCAGAGAAGAGTTTCGAAGCGAGAGAATGGTAGAAGCAAGAGAAGAGTCGAAGCGAGAGAAGAGTCGAAGCAAGAGAAGAGTTGCGAAGCAAGAGAAGAGTCGAAGAAAGAGAAGCGTCGAAGCAAGAGAAGAGTCGAAGCAAGGGAAGAGTTACGAAGCGGGAGAAGAGTCGAATCGAGAGAAGAGTTGCGAAGTGAGAGAAGAGATGCGAAGCGAGAGAGTTGCGAAGACGGAGAAGAGCAGGGTACGGCGACAGAAGAGTTGGCGGTCGTGTATATAAATCGACCGAACTAGGACAGCAGCACCCACATGCGCACACTAGACTAAAGCCCCTCCGGACACTAAATCTGAACCCTCCATGCACCCTTCCTCTGCGCCCCGCTACTTTCTCTCCGCCTCCGGGAGTCTGGTGGTGAATGCCGGTGCCTGGCGCGCACGGGCCACACGCTCTGCCGGTTCCGTGGCACTCCTGGCACGTGAGTACAACACGTGACTGCTTTCCCACGCGAGACCGGCCTGCTTACGTGTACACTGGCTTTGCGTCGCCGGGTCCATCTGCTCACCCGGCAAGGGGAAGGCTATTGCTCTCCACGTCTGTCTTCGTACGCGCAGCTGGTCCATACCTACGTGTCTCCATGGCTGTGACGCGCTGAGCGTGCTCGGTCCAAGGAAGTCTCGTCTGGTACCTCTGTGGATCCGTAGTTGCGCCCACAACATGTGCATCAGCGCAAGGGACCAGGACTGCACCCACGCGGTATGCCACGGCGTGCACATCTCAGCGCTTTCTATCCCGCGATCTCCTTTCCCTTACGCCGCCGTTAGCCCAGCCTCGCCATTCTTCATCCGTTCACACGTTCACACGTGCCGCCGTGTCCCGCACACCAACGCCGCAGTGGTCGACTCGTTCCAGCATCCTGTGTCGAGATACCATCCCATATACGTGCTCCTGCAAACCAGTCTGCTACTGGATCTCCCACGCGACTCCTGTCCATCCAGACTCCGCAGACCGTTGTGCGCAACGGACCGTCAGCCAGGAGAGGGTTGCGCATCCGATGTACTGTCGATGGTCGTTGCACATGTCGTCCCGTCCTTGCTGCCCACACCATCCACACCCTCATCTTTCACAATATTACCACGCATTTTACATGTCCACTCTAAATAACAATTCACCTCCCCTCACATAACACGAACAGCCACCCCTCCCAGACTTCATATCTCCCACCGCCCTCTCGATCCTGATGGTATGTGCCGTTGCTCAGTACCCCGTGGCTCTGACCGAGCGCCACCGGCTGCTCCGTAGACTCCACCCTCCCGCCCCTCATGTTCAGCCCCGCCCTCCCCCGCACGGCGGCTCCGTCCCGCACGACACGCACGCCCACCGCGACGCGAGGGTCTTCACCGCGGAGGACGCGCGCTGCCCGTGCGAGGCGTGTGCCTGGGCCGAGCTCGAGAAGAATAGGCAGCCGGCGCGCGTGGCGCGGGACGTTGGCGTGGTTCGGCGTGCAGGAGCGCGCGTTTTTCGAGCGCGGGGACGGGGCCGGGCGCGCGACGATACCGATCTACCCAGACGGCGGGAGTTCTTCAAGAGGGTGCCTGCGCGGGAGTTCAGCAGCGCCGCCGAGCGCGACTTTTAGTCGA
Organism: Gautieria morchelliformis; assembly: GCA_015179125.1. Taxonomy (NCBI): domain Eukaryota; kingdom Fungi; phylum Basidiomycota; class Agaricomycetes; order Gomphales; family Gomphaceae; genus Gautieria; species Gautieria morchelliformis. The sequence goes on along the minus strand of WHVA01000625.1, from coordinate 56,161 downwards.
CAGGAAGCGCGTGCGCGAGAGTGCTGCGGCGGGGCCCGGGGACGAGGGGACGAGGGGACGATCCCCCCGAAGCGGCGCATGGGACTGGGGCTGGACAACGCGGGTGCGGTTGATAGGTTGCTGGGGACGCTGCGCCTCTCCCCTGGGGGCCACGTGCGACGCACATGAGCATGTGCACTCTGGCGCACCGCACATTCCCGCACCGCCGCACGCACATGCCGCCGCCGCCAACAACAGCGGCACCTGCAGCGCCGCACACGGCCCCCACCGCTAACTCTGCACCCGCAAGCTCCCCCTTACCCGCGCCTGCCACCGCCACCGCCACAGTAACCTTACCCTTACCCATACGTACCCCCCCACGCACGCACACATGCTCCCCCTTCATGCGCTCGCCGCCGCATTCCTCGTTCCCGCATGCACACCGTGACCCGCCGCAGCACCTGAGCACAAACGCAAACGCAAACGTGAGCCACAACACTCTGGCATGCGGGAATGTTACTGCGGGGAGCGATGAGTGCTCTACGATCATCCTTGATGAGGCTCACGTGCATACGTGGGCAACTGATTTCCTCATGGGCCTTTTAAAGATGGTCGCCAAGCAACGACCCAACCTCAAACTGATTGTTATGAGCGCAACGCTCGATGCGCTTAAAGTCCAGAAGTATTTTGGTTTGGGGGCTGACAAGCCAGCCCTCTTTTCAAGGCTCCAGATCGCTATCATTCAGTAGAGGTGTTCTACACGGAGGCATCGGAACCTGATCATGTAGAAGCTCCAATCCGGACCGTAATCGGGCTGAGGAACGTGGGACATGTTAATTTTCTTGACTGCGAAGAAGAGATAGAGGAGGCATGTCGGAAGATCAAACTTCAAGCCGACGATCTTATCCATAACGCCCCAGAATCGGTCGGCCCGATCGCATGCTTTCCTCTGACAGAATGTCATAAAGTTGGACTCATGGGAGAGCACCGCACTCAGGGTGGAGAACGAGGTGCGAGCCGTACTAGGCCGTTGCGGAGCTCCTGCTTGCCTGTTTTAGCACGACGGCATGTGCCGAGCTAGGCAAAACAACACCTTGGTATGCATTTGCGTGGCTTTGTGGCTTACCTATTAAACCTCACCCTGGTCGTTTTATAACCCCTGGATTTCGTGATATCCTTCACAGACCGGGTAATACTACACAAAGGCCGTTCTAGTTGTCCCAGACTCCGTGATGTCGGCCTCTCTGGCGGGATGAAGTAGTGCGATGTCTGGACTTGAGGTCGGAGGTCAGTTTGTATTCTGTTCCTCTTTGGATCACGATGCATTTCATCAAATTTCATCAACATCCAGACGTACTGTCAGTGTCAAGCCAGCCACCGCAAAATCTACAGCCCACCATTCCAGGACTACATTTCATGTTACTCAGCGTTGGTAGGGCCGATAACATGGTTCGGTAGTGTTTTGATGTCTGATATATCTTACATACTGAAACATGAAGGATGGCAACCGAGCCAAGACATCGAGAAGACTTCAACTCTCAATGTCCAGGTTGACACACCATCTCAAAGTCGATGCCTGGATCTGATCACCGGACTCTGTCGTGGATCGGTATTGATTTCTCGCCGGATTGCTCACAGAATGTCAGTGTTTACGTTTCCGCAGAGATGAATGGTGAACAAGTTGTCACCGGAACAAGAACAGCGTCTCCAGGTCGCATGATGAGTTAACAACTCAGTTGTGCGTGGCTCGGTAAGTCCGCATCGACTTCTGTATTCTATGTATCATAGTGTATGAACTAACACCGGTCGTGTTCTGACGTGATCGTAACGAGGACACCCCAACAGCGCGGGGAGAGCACAGCCATCAGCGGGAAAAGGTAGTGCTGAAAGAGATGATGCTCCGCAACTGTAGATAGTGTTCTCCAGCCGCTCGCCCATTGGGCACTACGGCAGATGCCAAGTCCTTGTCTCGCACAGAACTTCGGTGGTCTCCACTTCCATGACTGTGGCTTCGAACTGCTCTCAAGCCTACTTGGTTTACGTTGGCTTTTCGCAACATCCTCGGCATCCTCCAGGACCCACGCCCTCTTCCCCGCCCAGGCCGCCGCCGACGCCTCCTTCCTGTCATCGCGGGCACCGACACGGTCGCCCAGGCAAGCACCGCCCTGCTGCGCTACGTTATCTAGGAACATGCAAGGCGTAGCCGCGAGGAGGTGCACGACGAGTTTAGGTGGAGAGGGACGTGGGCCGCCTGGCACGCCTCGATGCATCTGGTTTCCCGATTCAAATCCTGATTCCTGGGACCGTGACGTGCTCGAGCTGGTCGATACAAGCGCGATGGTACGCGCCAACCTTTGCCGAGCTCGATCCACCCCCGATCGACAGGTTCTTCGATGGCCTTCATTGACGCTTGCTTCTTTGATGGTGTGCCTGGTTCTGTATGACTGATCAAGTAATAGAATGTACATTCAGAAGTAATATGGGGCACGTGCTCGCGTATCACGAAGCTTCTTACACAAGCATACACGATAAGCGCTTGTGCTTATCTAGCCGCCCTGGTCAGAAGCAGATGGCGTGTATCTAAATATAGTCACGAAGGCGACATCGCCACGTGCACCCGCCATTCAGTAGCCAATTAGTCTGCCTTAGTATTCACGATTACCATCGTCACCGTCGTCAGCAGCGATGGTCCCTGGTGACAAGTATTGTTTTAGTGAGTAGACTTCATGCTCTTGTCAGGTTATTATCACGAGTTCCTTTTAGTATAAGAGATATGACTTGGACCGACGGTGATAATGGTACACAGAGCCTGATCGGATTCATTTGTGAGTGCATACCCTGTCAGTGAGCCGAAGATTCCAAGTTGCCATGTCGCGTAGACCGCATTTTTAGTCACCTAATTGTACATCATGCTATAAATGGCGATTTGGGTCTTTCACGATCGACATGATCGACGTGATCGATCTCACTCTGGCAGAAGCTGCCGTGCTGACACAGCCACGGGGGTCTAAATATAGTAGCTAAGAAGATCGTCCGCGGGCCCTAAGCATCTCCTAACTCCGCATGTGATCTCGCCAATGCCATTCCATTCTCGTCCCGCACGTAAGGTCTGCCTACAAAACCCCATCTAGTCCACGCTTCTAATCCCCGCCATCACTACCCCATACCGTCAACCCATGGCTGACAAGGCTGGTGCCGCTTTTAAGGTGCGTACTCGTGGGGAGTCCCCCAGGGCCGGTCCTGCGAGACGGGAAGCTTGCATAGGTGATCACAGTCTAAGAGTAGGAAAAATTCGTGAGCAACATGTTGCATGCGAGGTTCACGCCTTCTCCATGTCCGTCATGTCTTTCATAATGAGGCACGTGGCTGGCAACGACCGGCCATGGGGACTTGAATTTAACAGATATTTCGAATTCATCAGAGTCCGTCAAAGGAACAAAATTGACACAAGTACAGTACATGACATATGGGTGTTGTACAACCGACGAGATCAAATACTAGTACAACCATTCTAGATCAACGACAGATCATTTCCTGTTTAAGGTAGGTAAGACGTGGACTGAAGGCTTCAATTTAGCCCTCCAGCTTGCGGGCAAGAGCCCTCCTTGGCCCCGAGGTCTCAAGAGGTTTTTCCGTCATTACCGCACTGGTAGAGGTGTCCATGGATGCAATTGGACATGCCGTCACCGCAGAAAGCAGCGTTCGGAGCTCCGTGGCAGGGGCAGGGAGTGGCAGCACACACGCTCTTTCCCAGCATTAATACACAGTAATTAATTATACTTTACAGCTTAAATAGCAAAACAACATACAGGGCTATTGGACACGCTCTTTCCAAGCTATTAATACACAGTAATTAGTTGTCCTTTCCAGCTTGAATAGCAAAACAACATACAGGGCTATCGGACACGTCCTTTACAAGCTATTAATACGCAGTAAGTAGTTATTTTTTCCAGCTTGAATAGAAAAACAACATACAGGGCTATCAACCGCCTTGGCAATAGCAGCGGGGAGGATGGCGATGAGAGAAACGAAAGCAGTGTACTAGATAATGGACGGCGTGAGCTCAAGTGTATATATATAAAATGTTAGACCGTGCGACCTTCATGGCTATCGGTTTGGTGTGTTGAAGAGATTATTGAAATCCGTCAAGGTTTCGATTTGGGGACTGAGTATCCAGGCAGGGAAAGCATGCGATTTTATAGCTTTCCTCGCTGGACTGCGCAGCAATGAGACGGAAACGGCGAGCCCTGAAGAGACACTAAAACAGTTGAGGGTCCTGGTCAGCTAAGGCCACCATTTCGACTCGAAGGGTCTTGTGTCTTGTCAATTTGGGAGCAATTGTGGGAAGGACCGCATCCAGATAGTAGTCCAACATTTTGTGCATCGGATCCGGGTGTCCGTTAATAGTTAGGGACCTGACCAAGGGGGAAATGTGCGGGCTAGTTTCCAGATGCTCGGCGAGTCCGTCGGCACGCTCAGCGTCGGAGACAATGTCATGGAATATATGAAACCGTGCACTGGGCGCCCATGCGCGACAAGTGAGACAACACGCTCGTAGAGAGGGTGGGTCGTCGTGCAAGTGATCAATGACTTGGTCGATCATTTCTCCTGGAAGTATGTATTTCGTGGATCTAAAGGAGGTGTCGTATTGTGTGTTTCATTTTTTTAGACTGGACGTTATTATAACTTACGATGATGACATTGGGCAAGAGTTGCGATGTTGTGGTCATAGCTAGGAGGTTGGACCAGTTCAGGGGATATTAGGATCCAAATTCAGGGGCGCTGCTCCGATCGAGCTGCGGCTCAATGTACTAATGGACAAATGTTGCACTGAATAAGTATGTCCGGTCGCATGTACTCAGTGACAAAGCAGCAGCATAAGGACCGAAGGCGGCACTCAGGCTACTAGTATAGTAACCCAGAGCGGCTGGCGGCCAACTAAGCCCAGTGGACATCGATTCAAATTAGGACAGCACGTAGCTGTAAATACCGATAATGAAATCGAAAGTCGAGGGTCAAATCTGTAGGTACCGGTGATCTGTAGGTACCGGTGACGCACCGACGCGTTCAATTACAAAATTTCGTTCCTTCCGGTTCAGAGCCGTCACCAACCGACCGGTATGTCTGCTTGACAGCTTCGCTCGACTTTTCCTGGACGCACTCGCATCTCGTTGTCACTCCATTTCCCGTCTCTGCGCGCGCGCTCACGTCTGCATTCTGCAATTGTCATCCGAGCTCCCATTTCTGCGAGTGCACTGACATCTGCGTAGTCAAGGCTCGATTTCCGTTTCCGCGATTTTCTACGGCTTTGTCCTGCATACGGTGCGAGTCTTTCGTTTCTGTGGACGCAGTCATAACCTGATGCCGATATTTCATTCTTCTACGCACAGACACGCGATGTGTGGCCGGCCCTCGTTTTTCTGTACGTTTTCTGGCACAATTATTGGTCTTGAATATGTTGCGGAGTGGACCATTAGCTGGTATGTCTCAATATATTATACGCTCACACATGATTTGGGTAGACAACCTCACCACCATGCGCCTGATCAGGGTTCCCTTCTACCATGTGTTCAAAACTACCTTCCTCCTGTACCTTCCCCTCCCCCAAACCCGCGGCGCATCCTACGTCTACTCGGTACATCTCCACCCGCTTACTGCCAAGCAAGAAGTGGAGATTGATGCTGCTCTGGGAAGAATCAAGGAGCGAATTTGGAGGTGGATGATTATACGTGTGGGAGGCCTCTGGATTACGAGTGGCCAGTGTCCGCGTGAGGCCATGGCGGGTGGTGCGGGGGTGCGAGATCATCAATCAACCGCTAGAGCCAGCTGATCCCGCTGGACCTGCACGGCTTGCCTATAAGCTCTGGCAGATATACGGGCCCGCCCTCCTCCATGCCCCGTATAAACCTCCATCAACACCCTCATCGCCTTCCCACCTCCATCCGCAGTCCCTCCGATCCACCTCTTCTAACCACAGGATGCAGTCTCCCTATCCATATGCACAGCCCTCGTAACAACCCCAGCCGCACGATTCGCGTGCGCGGGGACCCACGTCCGCTATTGACATGCACCCAGATGCGGTGCTCCTCGCACAGCGGCGCGCGCTCGAGGCAGAGCTCTCTGCGCTCCCGCACCAGAATCCATCATCAACGTATCGCCTGGCGCCAGGTGACAAGCGCTGACGGTATGAAGAAATTCACAGGGAAGAGATTGCAATTGTGGATGAAGGTGAGGGTGCTGTCTCATTACATGTTGTCTCAGCTCTTTGTATAAAAGCCTCTCATGTATGTCTGTTATTCTGCAATCAGATAATCACCTTTGATACGTGATTTCCTTCGCTCTATCTCCTGTTCTTAGCACAGCGAGTCTAGCTAGACCTCCGTCTCTCCACCTTCCATTTTCCAACTCAGTTCCGACTCAAGTTCCGACTTATCTTCAGTTCAGTATTTTCCAACTTCCAACCTGTGTTTCCGAAATACTTAGCACGATAGTTATTGGGGGTGCAACACATAAGTTGAAGCCGTCGTCCTTTCCAGTTCTGATTTGCGGAAATCTCGATATGTAACAAAAGGCAAGGAAAAGCTGAAAGGGAACAGCATGTCTGAGGGTCAGAAAAAGACCAAACCAGATAAGCTTGGTAAGGATGACAAACTCACACCAGTGGAATGCCAATGTCACATGGATAACCAACTCTGCCTAATATGCATGCAGAGTGGCCACCGTGCAAGAGAATGCCTGAAGGGCACATCAGCCCAGGTTGGCATGGTTTCCGATGTGAAGATGTCTGAGGATAAAGCCAAAATCAACTAACTGTCTTGGGGTATATCTACATGAGCTACAAATCATAGCCTTTATTTGAGTTTTAAGATGGTTTTCCTCATTGGAACACAAGTAGTCCCATTTCATCCAGTTGGTCCATTCGCACCCTAATTGCTTGGCTGCCCTCCACAGGATCCACAGCGCCACTCCATCGAAAAATAACTCTCTTCAATCCACTGAAAACAGGCTTGGTGATAATATCCTGTACCAGCTTTAGATCCACTGTCTCAATTAGGTGGAGTTGGCTCCAGATCAAAACAGATGATATTTCCTCGATATAGCAGGATGTAACCTGGGAGAGCAAGACAGGAAGCCATGCATAAGTTTGTGCATATTGTAGACTTAGTAAAAGGCTGTCGAAAGTTAGAGTGCATAACCCTGTGTTAGATGATAAGAGGTCCATCTTTGTTTTCTCTAACATGGCGTCAACGGGAGATGAAAGCTTCCACAAAGGGAAATTCATACCAGGAGACTCTGAAATGCATTGATAAATGGAGAAGGTGAGGTGTTCGAGGGAAAATCCGATGAGTTGGAGAAGCCTCACCATCTGGGGAGCCTGATGGATGGGATAGGGTGATTGAGTGAGCGTATGAACAGGCAGAACATGATAGTAAGATGACAGCCAATCAATCACGCTGAGAGATATGGGATGCAATTTTATGCACCGTAACCGTGAGTGCAAGTCAGGATACTCCTGAAACACATTCTCCCAGTGACTTTCCATGGTCACCGACTTCCAGAAGATGAACTTGAGATCCAGGCATTCTAGGAATGGATGCGCAACTATGAGTGCTGCAAAGTCTCTGAATCCGTTGAAGGTGACGGATGAAATATGTAATTCTTGGAGAGTAGAGAAGTTGTGAATTAATGCAGACAGGACCTTTGCGTCATGCTTAGCTAAGGTCACCCGTTTGACTTGAAGGGTCTTCAGTCTTGTCAATTTGGGAGCAATTGCGGGAATGACCGCACCCAGATAGTAGTCCAAGCTTTTGTGCGCCGGATCCAGGTGTCCATAACTAGTTAGCGACCTGACCAAGGGGGAAATGTGCGGGCTAGTTTCCAGATGCACAGCGAGTGCATCGGCATGCTCAGTGTCGGAGAGCACAATGTCATGGAATATATGAAACCGTGCACTGGGGGCCCATGCGCGACAAGTGAGACAACATGCTCGTAGAGAAGGTGAGTCATCGTGCAAGTGGTCGATGACTTGGTCGATCAATTCTGCTGGAAGTATGTTTTTTTTTTTTTTTTTTTTTTATATCCAATTTTATGTCTTTTGGGCAAGGCCCTATGTAAGACAAATTTTCTACAAAGCCCCGGTCAACAGGATTGCTCTTTCTGCCCTTTCTTCCTCTATCTCCGCTTGTTCTCTGTGGGTGAAGCCCCGAGCTTGTCCATGCCTTTGGTTGGCGAGGTTTTCTATTTCTTCGCGCTCCTCCCTGCCTGCCCCCCAATTCTACCGTCTACTTCCTGCCTTCCTCCCATTGCGGTGGCAATGTCAGCTCTCCGTGCATTTTGGCGAATCTCTTGGTGGCCTGAATATACCTAAACAAGTGTTTCATCGCCTTCGGCCTTCCCAGTAAAGTTTCTGCCATCGCAGCTCCTCTTTGCAGCTGCCTCTGCAGCTCCTGTCTGTGCTTGTTGTACGCTGGACATCTAAAGAGGTAGTGGTAAACTGTCTCCTCCGCTTTCTCGCAGGCTGGGCACAGTGGTGAGTCTGCCTTCCCTATTCTATGTAGGTGCTTGTTCAGCGCTGCGTGTCCGGTTCTGAGTTGCACTAGGATGCTAGAGTGTCTTCTTGGTAGCTCTTGGCTGAGTCTGGCGTATGCTGCGGAGGGGATGGATCGGTCGATCTTGTGCGCTATGTGTGATCGTGGAGACCTATCGAACATCGCTTTCGCCTCTTGCTGTATGCTTTTTTGGAAGCGCTGTAGCTCGGCCGCTTTGCTCCTGGGCAGGATCCCTCTGCATTCAATCGGCACAAATCTCTCCTCGCTTGACTCTCCTCTTGCCGCCTTCTTGGCCTCTTCGTCCGCCCTCTCGTTTCCCTCTACCCCTTCGTGTCCCGGCACCCACCTCATTATCACTTTCTCCCCGGGCTGCTGCTCTGTGACGCCTTGGATCTGCCTGTGCAGCGCATTTATCAAGAATTGCGCCGATATCGCCTTCTCCCGTCTGGTGGTCTGTATGGCCGCTTGATTGTCTGCCGCTATGACATACCTCCTCGCCCTCTCAGTGTTCAGCAGTTTGGCTCCCATGGCCGCCCCTACTAGTTCTGCCTCAAATACCATGCGTTCGTGCTCTTCCCCTAAGTATAATCTCACCATCTGTTTCTCCACCCCCCCCCCCCCTGTACAGCACTGCTGCCACCCCTACACCTCCCTCTATGCACGACCCGTCCGTGTACACTACGACATCTGCGGGATCTGTCAATAGCTTGTCAATCGCTTGCTGCTTGTCTTTGGGTATATGTATCTGGAACGACGGCATCCATTTTGGCCCGTGCACAACCGTTTGGATCTTTTCCATTGCCTCCGGTCGTAGTTCAAAACCATGGAAGATCTCATGTAGTGGTGATCTATGCCTCCGTACGTATCTCACTGCTGCCTTGCGGGCCTTCGGCACTAATGGGTGTGTTAGCGGCAAGCAAGCTATTCTCGTCGTCGCTCAGTGGATGATCTTCGCGACTAGCAGGGGGAATGGGTGGATATTGGCGTGGGCGTCGAGTATGTCGTTCGCCGTTGTGTTCATTGCTCCTGTTATGGAGATCGCTGCCTGTCTCTGCACCCTCGCAAGTTTGTTTATGTTTCCTTTTGTCCCTTTGCTGTGCTTTGTGCCTGGGATGAGGAAGACATCAGCGGCATACAGCATCCTAGGGATCGCTACAGCTATGTAGAATCTTCTCATGTACTTAGCTGTTGTCCCTTTTGTTGGCTTTGCGAGTCTCTTGTACTGTGCAATGTACATGTCCCCCTTCTTCAACGCGTAGTTGGTATGCTCCTTGAACCGCAGTTCCTGATCAATGATCACGCCTAAGAACTTATGGGCGGCTGCAGGCTCTACGACCTGTTGGCCTATCGTTATGGATGGTCTCGTTATCGGCCTGTTCTTGTTGGGCTTTCCCGGATCCTGCTCTCGTCTCCTGGTGAGTCCCATGAACCCGAACTTATCCACCGTGAAGGTGCACTGGTGTTGCTCTGCCCAGTCGCTGGCTCCGCCCCTTCTGCACATGGCGCTCTTCAACTTGTCAAATGCCTCCTGTAGGTCTTTTCCTTCTGCCATCAGTGTGGTGTCGTTGACGAAGCCTACACAATCTTCCCCGTTCTTCCGGTTGATCGTTTCGAGTAGGTCTGCGTTATAGAACTGATACGCTATGGCAGAGACTGGACACCCTTGGTCCATTCCTCGGCCGACCACTCTGGCTGGGGCATCAAAGTCGTCAAAGCTTACAGTGGTCGCCCTGTCTTCCACTCTTCTCCGTATCCATCTGGTATACTCCTGTGGTATTCCCCTGCAACGCATGTTGTGAGTCAGTCGATCCAACATGATGCTGGGGAAAGCCCCCTTGATGTCCAGGAATAACAGCCCTAACACTCTTCCCTTCCTCCAGGCGTCCTTGGCTGCTGCCACGGTATAATGGATGGCATCAGTGGTACGTCCTGGTCTGCATCCAAATGGTTCTTGGGCAGCAGGTGATACCTTTCCATCATTTTGACAATGTCCTCTGCTACACAGGCTGAGAGGACTTTGCCTATCGTGTCTAGCAGGGCTATGGGCCTGTACAACCCTGGCAGCGTGCAGTTGCTCTTCCCTGGCTTGTGGAGTACTCGAGTGGTGGAGTCTCTCCATTCCACAGGGTAGGTGTCGAGTTCGAATGTGGCACGGTACAGTGGACCTATGTAGGGTAGGAGCGTGTCAATGCACTGTTTTAACAATATATTAGGGATACCGTTCGCTCCAGGAGCCTTGAAAGGGTTAAGTCTGTCTACTGCTCTCCTGATTTGTTCATCTGTGATTGGAGCATAGTCGAAGGCCGGTTGTGGGTATCGGTAGTCCTCCTGTACTGCCTCAGCATCTGCTCTCGCCTCTGGGCAGAACGTGCTGAAGAGCATGTCCACTTTCTGCTGGTTGGTTTCTGCTACCCACTTGGACCCGTCGTCCCTTTTTGCCGTTAGGGTTGGTATACGTGTCCATGCTCCATCAGTTGGGTCTGCTGAGGCATACTTGTGGGCCGTCCAGACTGTCTTTTGGTGGACTTCCTCTAGGAACGCCTCCCAATGCTCCATTTCGCCTTTTCTATTTTGTTCACGTAACCACTTCTCACGCTTCTGTATTGCTCATGTACCCCATCTGTGAGATCGTGGTCATCTGGCGTACGCTTTCCTCCCCATCCTCCTAGTTTCCGCCCTGGTCTTGGTCAGCTCAAGCGACCACCATCGCTTCATGTACGGAGAGGACTTAGTTTTGGGCACCAGTTCCTCCACTGTTTCCACAATGACTTCCGTGAGTATCTCGAGGTTCCTTTGAAAATGCGCCTTGTTCCCTGGTGCTGGGTCGCTAATCCTGTTTTTCAGGCTGGCTTTGAGTTTCTTGTTGAACTCCTTCCAGTCGGCTTGTCTGAAGTTGGATTTGGGGGCGTATTCGATCTTCTGAGTGAGTGAGTGAGTGAGTGAGTTATTCAATTAGAGTGCTCGAAGCGCTTGGCGCTTATGGTGCACTGTAGCCAGTCATACAAACAAGGACTAGTCTAATCATGTGATGCCACTTTTAACCCTTCAGTCACTCCAACTCGCGTGCCTCACTCATCCCTTCAACACCCACCGCCACATCGTTATTAGTCATGGGAATGTGTGATGATTCCTTCTAACTTGGGGTAGTGACGCAATAGCGTTTCGTAAGGTTTGAGCGTAGCCATGGACCATGGGTTCTAGGGGTAGGCCTAGATGTTAAGCGAGAAACACCCGATTGCCCGATCCGGTGACATCAATATTGTTGAGAATGAAGGATGGCCGTTTTTGGAATGGGAGCTTTGACCCTGTGACATTGATAGGGTTTCAGCGGGGTTACACAGTCGGTTTTTTCCGAATATTTTGAAGTAGTAGGTAATAGTGTGTGCCGGGAGTAGTGGTAATGGGTAATGACTAGTGGGGGAATCAAGGGTGGGGGCCGGGATTTGAACCACGAGCGCCACTCAGTAAGCGACACCCAGCCGCGGTGGTCCCACTGCACCACGCACCCCCCTTTCTGAGTGAGATATCTATCGTCGTGTCAATGGGAAAGTGGTCGCTCTTGGCTGGTTGGTCTTCTGGCACGGTTCTGCAGCTGATGAGTTGTTCCATCATTTCTGTGGAGATGAAGACATTGTCAGTTCGTGTGTAATTCCCAGTGGTCATGGCTCTTAGTGTTGGTATCTCTTTCGGTGGGCCATCTGCATGTCATGGTCCGCGACCGCGTTTAGCAGCAGTTGCGCCTCGTCCAGGTTGTTGCGAGTAAATAGGTGCGAGTTCCTGTTCTCGTCCCACATCAGATGGTGCTTATTGAAATCCCCTAGCCATATACTCCCGCAAATATCTTCGTCCTGTCCCTGGTCTCTTTTCTCGCTGTCTCTTATGTGTCTTTGTAAGTCTCTTATGCTGTTAGAGTGGGTGCAGTCACAATATATGTTGTATATTAGTGCATTACCGGCTTTGGTCTATATTCTGACCGCTGTTATGTCTGGCAATCCTGCGTCCACTTCCGTCCAGTCATTCGTTATTGTATTCTTGTTGACCAGTATCATGGACCTTGTTCGTTTGGTTTTGTCCTTGTAGTGTGTGCTTGGGTATATCGTGTACCATTGAGGTGTGCCTCTGGCATTTCCAAGGAAGTCAATGTAGGGTTCTTGTATTGCCACTATGTCAAATATGTTGGGGTTGCACTTAGCTAGAAGATCCACGGTCGCTGTGAGCGACTTGTTGACATTCTGTTGTCTGACTCGCAAGTGTTTTCTGGGAGTGTTGTTCTCACTCATCCACGGTATAAGTCCGAATCGTTGTCTCCCTGTTGTTGCCATTCAAGTGGTTCACCCCTTATCCCATATTCATCTAGTCGTGTCTGCCGGCATTCCCCGCTCTCCCAGCCAGCATCGCGATGTCCCCTCGGCGGGTTACCCCCTCTGTTTCCCTCTGATTGCCTCCTTCCCCTCCTCTCTACAGTCCACTCTCCCTGCTGTTGCATTTCTACATTCTGTCTCCTGGTCGTTTCTTGCACATGAAGCCTCTTTAGCAGCTCTCCCGCGTCTTCCACATGCCCTGCATCTCCTTGTTGCTCCCAGGTCCAGGGGCTGTCTCCAGGGAAATACTTATAGGTATGTTCTGCAACCATCCTTTCCATCGCTTGACACGCCGCCTTGAAAGTAGGGCAGGTTCGGTCCCATGCTGCGTGGCCATATTGGTTGCAGTTTCCACACTTGAATTTGCTTAGATCCATCTCCTTGCACTCTGCTGTCCGGTGGGGCTTACCGCATGTGCCGCACTTCTCCTGTTCCGTGCACTCTGCACCCATATGCCTGGCGTTGTGGCTCTGGCATTTCAAGCACCGTCTAGGCTCCTTTTTCATTCTTCTCGCCCAGGTGTGTTTGCCCGCTATTATCATCCCATCTCTGATGCACCGGTTTGCTGCTTCCATGGTTGCGAATCTTGCGATGATGTGCGCCGATCTTTGTCCCTCCGTCCTCCTGTGTATAGGCTTGATCCACCTTGTCGATATGAGAGTATTGTCCGGCAACATTGAGTCGCATTCGATCTTTCATAATTCGGCGAGAGCTTCTGGGGAATGGGTGAGCGGCACATATTCCACTATGACAGATACTGCTCTGTCCTTGATGCTCGCCATTCCACTGAAGTTTTCAAGGAACTCCTTCTTGTGGCTTTGTACCCACGTCGCCGCGTCTGCCGTGCGCAGCTCGAGAACTATCCCTCCGTTTGCGAGCTTTTTGGCCCCTACGAAGCATACCCCGGTCGTGTCGTCTGTGCGGTCTAGCTGATCCATGGCCTCGTTAGCCTTTGCTACCAGCTCTTGTTCCGATAGGGTGACCAGGGTGTTTTGCTCTGCCCTTGGGTCACTATCGATCAGGATTTGGCGTTGTCGTGCCTTTGCTCTGGTGAGGTTGTTGGGGTGTGATAACGGTACGTTGCCTCGTTGTTACGATACGATCCGTCGTACGGTTGACTGAGGGCGGGAGCGAAACCCGAGGCAAGGTCCGAGGTTACAGGGCGAGGTTTGGATGGGGAAGTCGGAGAGGGACTTGGCTTCAGCTTATGTGCTGCGCGACCCTACACACGAGTCCCAACTTTGGGGGTAAACGAATAAGAGGCGAGGTTTGGCTTAAGAGGCGAGGCTTAGAAACTAGCTAAGGATCGAAGGGATACGATAGTTGATTTTCAGACTGAGGAGTAGGAATGCATACAAGGGGTTATATACGGGCGAGGGTGCGAGTCAGGGGTGAACATATTAGTGGAGGTCAGGGCGAGGTCAGGAGACCGAGGTCAGGGCGAGGTAATATACGAATGATGTGTGATGGAGCGGAATCAGTAACTAAGGGGATACGGGCATGGGATCAAGGTCGGATATGAGCTCAAGCTCGGGCTCGGGCTCGGGCGCGGATAAGGATCATGTGTACTCGGGCACGAATATCACAAGGCTCGGGCTCGGAAGAAGGTTTTACCGGTAAGTAACCGGCCAAAGGCCGGGTCCTTACACTCGTAATGCCACCGCATACGTTGTCCTTCGTGCTCCTCCCCCGGTCCCTGTCCCCTCTTGCTCTTCACTCGTTTCTTCCATTCACCTGTTTGCCCCTTTCACCAGCTCTTGAGCAAACTCAGTTAGATTCCTCACCGTCTCTGTCGCTGCCTCGATGTTCTCTATGGCCGGCCCCAGCTTGTCTTCGACGTATTGCAGGGCTGCCTCTCCAACCCCCTTGGCCGCCTCATCAACCATGAGCACCGCGACCGATCTTATGCCCTCCTGCAGAGTCTTTCCTGTTGTACTGTGCACCAACGACAGGAGTATGTAGCTGAGTAGCCCGGTTGACAGTCCGTCTTCTTTCGCGCAAAATCCTTGCTTGTCCAGGAAGTTACGAGCCCCTTCTTTGGTCCGTACGGCCATGTAAGGGTCCGCAAGGAGCTCTGCTCTGGACTTGTTCCCACCCTGTTGGTTGCTGGCTCGCGTTTTGTGTTAGGACGCGGTGTGCGTCCGCGGGTCTGCGCTCGGCGGCATGACCCTTTTGGTTCGCTTCTTTTTGTAGAAGTGATTTTTACAGACTCGTAGGTGCGTCTGCGATGCAGTGCATGCGTTCTATCAGTCGTGTATGTGTGAAAAAGCGTTTTTGGGTTTCGGGGTGTTATGGTGGGCGTGAGAAAGTTTTCGTGCATGCTGGAAGTATGTATTTCGTGGATCTAAAGGAGGTGCTGTAATTGTGTGTTTACATTTTTTAGACTGGACATTGTTACAACTTACAATGTTGACATTGGGCAAGAGTAGGAGGTTGCACCAGATCAGGGGATATTAGAATCCAAATTCAGGGGCGCTACTCCGATTGAGCTGCGGCTCAATGTACTAATGGACAAATGTTGCACCAAATAGGGATATGCGTAGCACGTACTCAGTGATAAAACAGCAGCATAAGGACCATTGAACCCTGCTGAAAGTGCCTGGCGGCACTCAGACTACTAGTATAGCACTACAACCCAGAGCGGCTGGTGGCCACTGAGCCCAGTGGAAATCGATTCAAATTAGGGCTGCACGTAGCTGTAAATACCGATAATGAAATCCAAAGTCAGGGTCAAATCTGTAGGTATCGGTGACGCACAGACGCGTTCAGTTACAAAAATTCGTTCCTTCCGGTTCAGATCCGTCACCAGCCGATTCCGGTATGTCTGCTTGACAGCTTCGCTTGACTTTTCCTGGACGCACTCTCGTTGTCACTCCATTTCACGTGTCTGAGTGCGCACTCACATCTGCATTCTGCCATTGTCACCCGAGTTCCCATTTCTGCGAGTGCACTGGTATCTGCTCAGTCAATGCTCGATTTCCGTTTCCGCGATTTTCTACGACTTTTCTGCATACGGTGCGAGTCTCTCGTTTCTACGGACGCAGTCATAACCTGAGGCCAATATTTTATTCTTCTACACACAGACACGCGATGTGTGGCCAGCCCTCGTTTTTCTGGCACAATTACAGTCTTGGATACGTTGCGGAGTGGACCATTAGCTGGTATGTCTCTATGTGTTATACTCTCACACATGATTTGGGTAGACAACCGAACCTGATCAGGGTTCCCTTCTACCACGTGTTCAAAACTAGCCCTCCTCTAAACCCGCGACACGTTCTACTTCTACTCGGTACATCTCCACCCGCTTATGGCCAAGGATGAAGTGGAGATTGATGCTGCTCTGGAAAGAATCAGACAAATTTGGAAGTGCATGATGATGCGTGTGAGAGGTCTCTGGGAGCACGTTGCGAGTGGCCAGGGTCCGCGTGAAGCAATGGCAGGTGGTGCGGGGGTGAGATATCAACCGCCAGCGCCTGAACCCGCGGGACCTACACAGCTTGCCTATACACTCTGGCAGACCTACGGGCCCGACCTCACTGCCCTCTTCTATGCCCCGTCTAAACCTCACCATCCTCATCGCCCTTCCCATCTACATCCGCAGTCCCTCCCATCGACCTCCCTCCCATCGACCTCTTATAACCACGGGAGCCAGCCTCCCCATCCATATGCACAGCCCCCGTCACAACCCCAGCCGCACGATTCGCGTGCGCGGGGAACCACTCCTGCCATTGACATGCATCCAGATGCGATGCTCCTCGCACAGCGGCGCGCGCTCCAGGCAGAGCTCTCTCCGCTCCCGCCCACGAATCCACATGGCGAAGCGCCTGTATTCCCGATCCCGCAGCCCGCTACTTCCTCGTTCCCCACGACACAGTCCGCCAGGTCACGGGCGGCCTCATCAACATATCTCCGGGCGCCAGGTGACGAGCGCCGACGGTATGAAGAAATTCGAGGGAAGAGATTGGAAGTGTGGATGAAGGCGAGGGTGCTGGGGACGATAGAGGTGGGGCGAGGGCGAGCAGTGGATCGTGGTAGAGCTAGTGGTGGGGTGAAGGATCACCGGGGGCGATAGACGAGTAAAGACAGAATGAATGGTGCTATCTTGAGTATCTGCAAGTCTTACATGAACGCACTGCGACAATCCTCACTGACGTGCGTTAAGATGACGCATCTCCAGTGGGTTACCTGAGGGGAACACGAGGAACGAGATAGTACGAGAGATCGAGCTCAATCCCCAGAGTGTGCAAATGGCTGTAATTTTATAGCGGTCTTGGAGCGGTATCAGCTCCTGTCACCTTGAACGTTGGGGGATATGGCGACACGAGACCATTTTTTTCTCCTTTTGGTGACATATCCTGTACGGCGTGGGAAGAGGCTGTATGAAGATACCATCGTATTTCAACATGGAGCACAATAACCGCGATATTGTGCACTCGGCGTATCGGCTGTGACAGCGATGTAGTAGATCTTGCTACCGGCGACCCGGGAAAGCCCAGGAAGTTACTGAGGTGATCTGCGACGTGTTTGTAGTTTTGTTTAGTATGATATTATTAGAATGGTGACAGTGCGAGCTAGGGAGAATAAAGATACTTCTGAGCGAAGAGAGGTAACAGGTTCCGTCGTGCGTGAGGAACCTACCAAACAAAAACAAACATGCTCACTGGCGCCCGACCCTGACGTCGTCGTTGCATGGTACACACATGTCGTCCTGTCCTTTCTGCCCACACCGTCCACACCCTCATCTTTCACGAGGTATATATCAGGCCAGCAAGGGGGACGAGCCCAGTATACGGCACTTCCCTTTGCATAAAACCTGGCCCTCCATCTCGGACCCTGGAGACACACCCCCACCCAGCCGATGGTACGTCCGGTTTCCCTGTCCCTCGTGTCTCT
Source organism: Gautieria morchelliformis (assembly GCA_015179125.1). Lineage (NCBI taxonomy): Eukaryota > Fungi > Basidiomycota > Agaricomycetes > Gomphales > Gomphaceae > Gautieria > Gautieria morchelliformis. Next base: position 38,379 of record WHVA01000625.1, on the reverse strand, counting down.
TACCCAGCACCACTCGCTGCTCCCTACACTCCAACCTCCCGCCTGCTCACGTCCCACACCGCCCTTCCCCCGCGCTGCGGGCCCTTCCCAACCACCGGGCAGGGTCTCATGAAGCTCTTCCCTATCTGACCCCGCAGCGATGGCTCCTTGCCGCGCGACACGCACTGCCACCGCGAGGTGGGGGCCTTCGCTGCGGAGGGCGCGCGCTGCCCGTGCGAGACGCGCCCGGGACGAGCTCGAGAAGAATCAGCAGCCGGAGCGCGAGCATGGCCACGGCGCGTGGCGCGGGACGCCGACGTGGTTCAGCGTGCAGCGCGTTTATCGGGGGCGGGAGCGGGGCCGGGGCCGGGCGCGCGACGACACGGACCCCCCCAAATGGCGGCGGGAGTTCTTCAAGATGGTGCGGCCGAGCGCGACTTTCATGTCGTCGGGGAGCGCGTGCACGCAATTTGTGTGACGGGGCCCTGAGACGTGTACCCCGCGAAGCGGCGCAGGGGCAGGGGCTGGGCAGGGGCTGGAGAGTGCAGGTCCACGTCGATGCGCCCGAGGCGACGCTGCGCCTCTCCCCTGGGAGCCACGTGCGCGACGCACATGAGCATGTGCACGCCGGCGCACCGCACATCCCCGCATCCCCGCACACACACGCCGCCGCCGCCAACAACAGCCGTACCTGCAGCGCCTCACACGCCCCCACCGCTACCACTGCACCAGCAAGCCCCCCTTACCCGCGCCTGCCACCGCCACCGCCAGAGCACCCTTATCCTTACCCATATGTACCCCCCCACGCACCCCCCACGAACGCACACATGCTCCCCCCTCAAACGCTCGCCGCCGCATTCCTCGTTCCCGCATGCAGACCGTGACCCGCCGCAGCACCTGAGCTCAAACGCAAACGCAAACGCGAGCTACAACACTGTGGCATGACGAATGGAATGTTACTGTGGGAAGTGATGCATGACTCTCTTTTGGGCGCTCCTCTACGATCATCCTTGATAAGGCTCACGAGCATACGTTGGCAACTTATATCCTCATGGGCCTTTTGAAGAAGGTCGCCAAGCAACGACCCAACCTCACACTGATTGTTATGAGCGCAACGCTTGGCTTAATTCCAGAAGTATTTTGGTTTGAGGGCTGACAAGCCAACCCCTCTTTTCAAGGTGCCAGATCGCAACCATCCCGTACAGGTGTTCTACACGCAGGAACCGGAACCTGATTATGTAGAAGCTGCAATCCGGACAGTAATCGGGCTGAGGAACCTGGGGACATGTTAATTTTCTTGACTGCGAAGAAGAGATAGAGGAGGCAAATCGAAAGATCAAGCTTCAAGCCGACGATCTTATCAATAACGCCCAGAATCGATCAGCCCGATTGTATGCATTCCTCTATACTCCGCTCTCCCTCTATAGCAACAACAGCGAATATTCGATCCTGCACACCAGCCTTGTACACCTGATTGTCCCCCAGGCCGGAAAGTCGTCGTTTCGACGAATATTGCGGAGACATCACTTACTTTTGGCGGGATAGTATATGTTGTGGATCCTGGCTTTCAAAACAGAACGTGTACAACCCTAGGATACGTTCCTTATGTCACCCCCTCGAAGACATCTGCGCAACAGCGAGCGGGGCGTGTTGGTCGCACAAGGCCGAGAAAATGCTTCAGGTTGTATACCGTGTAAGACTTTATGAACGAACGCGGGGAACAAACGTATCCTGAGATCCTACAACGCAATTTGGCTAATTTGGGGATCAAAGCACGTGTCCGTGTCGTATATTCCACTAAGCGCTCTAATTATTGAAATATTAATAACTTGGATCTTGTGAAGTTTGACGATTGTAGCATATGATCATGGCTTCAGTCTTATTACGTAATCAGCGACCGCAGTCTCTACCGCAGTCTCTAAGTATGGAGGCTGAGAGCACTCACTTCTCAATGGCAAAGCTTGCATAGTGAATTTCCCGCATGGAACACTCCCGACGCAAGTGCATCACATATTGCCATTTTTCATATACATCAGTGCACGACGATGATCGTCTTTGAAGCTGCAGCACCAGCGGCGCAGCGGCACTGCAGGCATACAACGTGACGCTTTTCATCATGGGTTTGTCCTTGATATTTTCTTAGCGTATTTCAACTTTACCAGAGTCCTGTCATAGATGAGTGGAACACACTCAGCCTCGGACTGCAAGTTCGTTTCCATGCCACTGCTCCCTTGGTGAGTACTTATGATCCCGCAGTCGCTTACATCGTCTATCCCTGAAAGCGGTGCACGTACAATTACCTACTATCCGTGGGCATAATCGCCTAGCTAACTATTTCCAAAAGCGAAGGGTATTGCCAGCACTTCAAGTTGGCTCAAGATGGTGAAACAATGTTTGCTTTTCACGAATAGATCTGAAACGCCTTACTTTGTCTTCGCATGGACTGGTAAAAGCCATATGGTAAACCGTGACGTATGTACGAAATATTGCTCGAATTGATAATCATATCTCAGAACCATTCCCATTTAGCCATTCTGCATATGCGCAGGCTGTCAGCTCCATTTCTCAACTGCTTTAGTGTCTCTTCAGGGCTCGCCGTTTTCGTTTCATTGCTGCGCAGTCGAGCGAGGAGAGCTATAAAATTGCATGCTTTCCCTGCCTGGATACTCAGTCCCCGAGTCGAAACATTGACGCATTTCGATAATCTCTCCAAACACACCAACCCGATAGCTATGAAGGTCGCTCGGTCTAACATTTCATATATATACACTTGAGCTTACGCCGTGCATTATCTAGTACGCTGCTTTCGTTGCTCTCGTTGCCATCCTCCCCGCTGCTTTTGCAAAGGCGGTCGATAGCCCTGTGTGTTGTTTCCTATTCAAGCTGGAAAAGATAACTAATTACTGTGTATTACATAATAGCTTGGAAAAAGCGTGTCCGATAGCCCTGTATGTTGTTTTGCTATTCAGGCTGGAAAGGATAACTAATTACTGTGTATTAATAGCTTGGAAAGAGTGTGTCCAATAGCCCTGTATGTTGTTTTGCTATTCAAGCTGGAAACTATGACTAACTACTGTGTATTAATGCTTGGAAAGAGCGTGTGTGCCGCCACGGCCTGCCCCTGCCACGGAGCTCCGAACGCCGCTTTCTGCGGTGACGGATTGACCAATTGCATCCATGGACACCTCTACCAGTGCGCCAATGACGGAAAGAGCTCTTGCGACCTCGGCGCCAAGGCGGACTCTTGCACGCAGGCTGCAGGGCTAAATTGAAGCCCTCAGACCACGTCTTAGCTACATTAAACAGGAAATGATCTGTTGTTGATTTAGAATGGTTGTACTAGTATTTGATCTCATGGGTTGTACAACACCCATATGGCCATGTACTGTACTTGTGTCAATTTTGTTCCTTTGACCGTCTCTGATGCATTCGAAATATCTGTTCAATCCAAATCCCATGGTCGTTCGTTGCCAGCCACGGACCCCATTATGAAAGACATGACGGACATCGAGATGGCGTGAACCTCATATGCAAACATGTTGCTCGCGAATGGTCTGTTCCTACTCTTAGACTTTGATCACCGATGCAAGCTTTCCGTCTCGCAGGACCGGCCCTGGGGGACTCCCCACGAGTACGCACCTTAAAAGCGGCACCAGCCTTGTCAGCCATGGGTTGACGGTATGGGGTAGTGATGGCGGGGATTAGAAGCGTGGACTAGATGGGGTTTTGTAGGCAGACCTTACGTGCGGGACGAGAATGGAATGGCATTGGCGAGATCACATGCGGAGTTAGGAGATGCTTAGGGCCCGCGGACGATCTTCTTAGCTACTATATTTAGACCCCCGTGGCTGTGTCAGCACGGCAGCTTCTGCCAGAGTGAGATCGATCACGTCGATCATGTCGATCGTGAAAGACCCAAATCGCCATTTATAGCATGATGTACAATTAGGTGACTAAAAATGCGGTCTACGCGACATGGCAACTTGGAATCTTCGGCTCACTGACAGGGTATGCACTCACAAATGAATCCGATCAGGCTCTGTGTACCATTATCACCGTCGGTCCAAGTCATATCTCTTATACTAAAAGGAACTCGTGATAATAACCTGACAAGAGCATGAAGTCTACTCACTAAAACAATACTTGTCACCAGGGACCATCGCTGCTGACGACGGTGACGATGGTAATCGTGAATACTAAGGCAGACTAATTGGCTACTGAATGGCGGGTGCACGTGGCGATGTCGCCTTCGTGACTATATTTAGATACACGCCATCTGCTTCTGACCAGGGCGGCTAGATAAGCACAAGCGCTTATCGTGTATGCTTGTGTAAGAAGCTTCGTGATACGCGAGCACGTGCCCCATATTACTTCTGAATGTACATTCTATTACTTGATCAGTCATACAGAACCAGGCACACCATCAAAGAAGCAAGCGTCAATGAATGCCATCAAAGAACCTGTCGATCAGGGGCGGATCGAGGTCGGCAAAGGTCCGCGCGTACGATCGCGCTTGTATCGACCAGATCGAGCACGTCACGGTCCCAGGAATCAGGATTTGAATCGGGAAACAAGATGCATCGAGGCGTGCCAGGCGGCCCACGTCCCTCTCCACCTAAGCTCGTCGTGCACCTCCTCGCGGCTACGCCTTGTATGTTCCTAGATAATGTAGCGCAGCAGGGCGGTGCTTGCCTGGGCGACCGTGTCGGTGCCCGCGATGACGATGAAGGAGGCGTCGGCGGCCGCCTGGGCGGGGGAGAGGGCGTGGGTCCTGGAAGATGCCGAGGATGTTGCGAAAAGCCAACGCAAAATAAGTAGGCTTGAGACCAGTTCGAAGCCATAGTCACGGAAGTGGAGACCACAGGCGTTCTGTGCGAGACAAGAACTCGGCACAGTGCCAAACGGGCGAGCGGCTGGAGCACAATATCTGCAGTTGCGGAACATCATCTCATTCAGTACTACCCTTTCCCACTGATGGCTGTACTTTTCCTTGTCGCGCTGTTGGGGTGTCATCGTTACAATCCCGTCAGAACATGACCAGTGTTAGTTCATACACCAGGGTACATAGAATACAGGAGTCCATGCGGACTTACCGAGCCGTGCACAACTGAGTTGTTAACTCATCATGCAACCTAGAAACGCTGTTCCTGTTCCGGTGACAACTTGTTCACCATTCATCTCCCTCTAAATGTAAACACACACATTCTGGGAGCAATCCCGAGAGAAATCAATACCCATCCACGACAGAGTCCGGCGATAAGATCCAGGCATCGACTTTGAGATGGTGTGTCAATACGTACGACCAACCTATTGCTGACTTTCCGGCTGTGGCATGGAGAAGTCTTTTTCATTTCTCTAAATGGGGGCCGCCCTTGTCTCTAGTCTCCGGACATTGAGAGTTGAAGTCTTCTCGATGTCTTGGTCATCCTTGATGTTTCAGTATGTTAGATAGATCAGACATAAAAACACTACCGAACCATGCTATCGGCCCTGCCAGAAAATAACATGAAATGTACTTCTGACACGGTGGGCTGTAGATTCTGCCGTGGCTGGACTTGGAACCGACAGTACATCTGGATGTTTGATGAAATTTGGTGAAATGCATCGTGATACAAAAGAGGAACAGAATACAAACTGACCTCCGACCTCAAGTCCAAAAATCGCACTACATCCCACCAGGGAGGCCGACATCACTGGAGTCTGGGACAACTAGAACGGCCTTTGTGTTGTGTTCTATAGTATTACCCAGTCTGTGAGGAATGTCAGGACAGCCAGAGGTTAGAAAATGACCAGGGTGAGGTTAGATAAATGTCGAAGCCACAAGCCACAAAGTCACGGAAGTGCATACCGGTGCGTTTTGCCTGAGCGCGGCACATGCCGACGGCATGTGCCGCGTGCCAAAACAGGCAAGTAGCTGGAGCTCCGCAATGGCCTAGAACGGCTTGCACCTCGTTCTCCACCATGAGTGCTGTGCTCTCCCATGAGTCTAACTTTACCACCTTCTGTCTAATTTTGTGGCTAACGTCTCTGCTCGGCGTGGAACGGAGCACTCATCTTCTCGCTCTCTGATCGTTCGGAGGCGGCATTTGAGGGTCGATGCCTCTCCTCTCCGGCTCTCATGTGGAGAGGTGTCCGTCACACACGAAAAGAGTCTCGCAGAAAGAACCAGTGAGTGGAAGATGTGATTATTTCGATGTCATCGTTGTAACAGGCTCGTGTGGCATTTCTCTCTGCCTTATTCCTCGCTCGCCTCCGCACGACGGTAGACAAGGCCGTCAGTGCATATCAGCAGGTATGCCATACTTCTTTCCAACACCCCATTTTCCGTCTCGCGCACTCGCCTGGGTACGACTTCATGAGAAAGGTTGGAGAGTATAATTGAGCAACTAGAAGGGGCATTTTTGGTTATAGAAACTCTCCCTTTCGTACTGTGATGTTTTCGTCGTGGCCTGTACGAGTGCAAAACCCAGTGCCCTACCCCATGCCTTCTCATCTAATCTTGGGCGTGTTTTCCCCGAACCTATGCTAATACGGTTTTTTCCGATCAGGATACTGAGCAGATGGATACTGGTCTAGAGTCTCTCGAAGTGAAGGAAATATCCAGTCAGGTGATACGGAATGCTTCTATGTGCGAAACCATGAGGCCTAGCGAGGAACATTGTAATGACATGCATTTTGGAACGTCACGCGGTCTTCGAACCCCGCCAAGCGGGTAAACTCAGTTCCTCGAGTCATGGCTGCGTATTCAGCGACTGTTCACGCGACTGTCTCTCCAGAACCTTATACGAAGTGAAACTACTCCAAACCACGCTTGACGCCCGACATGTCTAGATATCGCCCTACAATTTACGATCTTACAGACCCGGTCGCGCTGACAATTTGGCCAACCGCACTCTACGACTCCTATCATGAAGCTTATTCTGCGAGTTAGTGTCCCATTCGAGTATAAGGAGGTGTATATAACTTGGAGACAACGACACGTCATATGCAGGGATATGAGATTGATATCCGGGCAGGGAACGATGTCGCACTGAGAGTGCAAAGTCTAGATTTTGCCATGTCGTGCTCAGAATCATATCATATCAAGTCGTCAGGGCGCATTCTTAGGTAATTGTTTCCGGCACATCATGCTATAAATGGCGAATTTGAGTGTCTCGCGATCGACATGATCGACGTGATCGATCAGCACATCTGATCACAGAAGCTGAAGGCATGTATCTAAATATAGCAAAGAAGGCGACATCGCCCACGTGCACTATCTCTACCGCTTTCGGTAGGAGCCACGCAGATCCCACCATTCAATTCGGCCAATTCCCCCATCTAAAAAATGTACTAGTCTACCTTCGCTCGCTCTCAGATTCCATTGATTCTTCGATTGCCTAACTCCCCACCATTACTTTGTTGTTGACGTCCCAATGTCTCCCACGCACTATCATAGGGCGTCGAAGCCGAATCTGCCAAGAACGATGAGCAGCCCTATTCGTGATTACCATACCTGGTCTCGCTGTTCTCATCGTCGTCAGCAGCCACGGGCCCTGGAGACAAGAAGTAGTCTTTCAATGAGTACGCTACATGCTCTTGTCGGCATATTATCACGAGTTCCTTTTAGCAGACGAGAGTGCAATAGTGTCATGTTCTGAGAAGCATATATGCCGGTTCGACCGCTAAATAATTGTGAGCCACTGATGCCATGCGGCACTCTGTGTAATTACTTATAAATATACATCTGGGTAATATGATTTTAGAATCTTGCGATGCGGGTGAAGCGTTTACAACGCGCGGGGTGAACATTCGTCAAATAGACAAGCGGTCCAGCACTGACGAACGTTCCTTCTCGCACGCTGTTTCTTCGCCGTCTTCCCTTCTTAGTCCCAGGCCTTCATCCCTCTCCCGGAGCCTGAGACGTCGAAAGACGACTATTCACCCCCAATCTTGCCGCCGTCCGCCGTGCCGACGCCTCTGTGTCTTCCCAGCTTCGCGGGGTCTCGCGATACACCGACCCCTCAGTGTTACGCCTCACATCCGCATCCTCAGCCCTCCTCTCTGTCCTCACCGATCCGTCTCCCATATCCAAACTCGACTGCCCACTCCCCCCCAAGGTCCGGCGAGTCCGTCCTACGCTCTGTCACCGCCTCCCTTACAAGCCTGCCCACACCTAATAAAACCTCAGTCACCGTCTTCACAAGCTCTTCGCTCACCCTCACGCTTTCGCGATACTCCCCTCCTACCTGACACCACACCTCCGATGCGACGACATGCGTCGGAGCATCTTCCACCTCAGCCTCGATCTGCGCCTCGAGCGCATGTGCGGAGCAACGTATTGAGCCCATTCGCGTGGACTAAGCTTGCGCGGTAGGTCCCGAGCGGACGAGGACGTAGGTATGCGCGCCAGCTGCGTGTCGAACATGGTGAGGGAGTCGAGCATTAGCCGGGCGTGCTCCAAATATGGCGTTTGCGTGGCCCGGCCATAGGGCGAGGTACGCGAATGTTCGTGCTGTGAGGTGTGTCGTGACATCGTTCTCTCTGGTAGCACGTATGGCGATCGATACGTGCGTAGCGGAATTATGTGAGGTCCCTCCCCATCTGCACCATACGACCCGAGCGATGTGCCTGCCCATGAGGAGCTACTAGACAAAGCACGGTGAATATTGCGTGCAGCGCCATATCGCACAGAGGCAGATGCAGAAGGTGGCCAGTGTTCGTAGATCCTGTTCTTCGACGGGCAGCCCAATCCCAACATGTGCCATCCCACGCCTCAATTCGTCCAGGTCTCCATCCCTACTGCCGTTCAGTGAAGGCCTGCTCCGCAATCCACCGCTAATCCGTGTTCGGCGTTGCGGAATGCCTTCAGCGAAGACATTTTCCGAGCCAGATGTGGCAGTCCAGCAGCTCGTAAGCCTTCACCCAGAACACTACGACCTTCCCTCCCACCCAGCGGGCTCTCTGCACTCCCCGCATGACGCGACTGTCAGACTGTTGCCATCCGCCAGGATCATCCCCAGATGGACTGTTCCCGTTTGCATTAAATGCCACCTCGTCCACGGAACTCCAGCGCTCGAGGAATCACGTAAAGTTGATGGTCGCGCGGGCCGCTGAGCACGGGGAGATGTAGGAGTCACAGAGAATGTTCCACCAGCACCAGAAGTTTGTGCGAGGCAGCCCCACGTGCGACTAGGACGCCCGGTGATATCGTACGCTCATGACCTTGCATGCGCTGCGTCGACGTGGAGCTCCCACGGTCAGCTTACAGCGATACTGACAGAAGTATTAGACGCACCCTGCCTGCCGTCAAGGCTTCTGCAGTCACGGGATTCGCTCGGCAATGGGGCTCTGGACTTTTTACTGCCACTTCCGCCAGCCGTTTGTGGTAGTGCTGGCAAATGCTCATCTTCGGGATCCGGCTGCTTCATTGACCGTCTGCCTGAGGTGATCACAGCGAAGGTCGTCGACGTGTGCTTGCGAGGAGCATTTGGCGTCTGCGGCGTCGTGCTGGTACAGCCACGAAGACTATTGTCCGCGGGCGCTAAATATCACCGCCGCTAACTCCAGAATGTGCCAAGGAACTCTCCCCCAAGGGAATCGTCCCCAATCGAAATCTGTGCATGTAAGGTCTGCAAGCCAAACTCCATAGAGTCCTACCTTCCAAATCCCCGCCATCACTATAAATATCATGACCCTAACCGCCAACCTGTGGCTAACAAGGCTGCTGCCGCTTTTAAGGTGTATGAGCGCGTTCTGCCCGGATGAGCTACGCTAATTCCTCGTCGTTCATCGCAGCCTGAGCAGCAGAAGGGTGCGATGCACCTGGCGAAGGATAGAGTGAAGGTCATGGAGTCTACTACAAAGCTGGGCGACCCGTTCTCCCGCAACGCCAACGAGAACACCGAGCTGTTGCTAGACTCTACTAGGAATGGATCCGCATTCCCACATGAATAGTAGCCTTGCGCGTGGTCATCTGATGGTGGGGTGATAAGAGGCGACTTAATTATTATCTAGACGTGTGAGCTTTCTCACGCCTACCACCACCACACAAAACCTAAAAATTTCATCCCACCCGCACACAACAACCAGACTCACAGATAGATTACCGAAAACACACTATAATCACAGTAAAACAGACCCAGCAGAGAAAAACAGAAAAAAAGGGGCCATGCCACAAAACGCAAACCCCACAACGGCCTCCGCGGCGCCGGTCCCACGAATGAGAGCCAGCAGCCAGCAAGTAGGAGCAAAGAACAGGACAGAGCTACTTGCAGACCCATACGCCACGGTCCGCGACAGAGATCAGGCCCGAGCATTCCTGGATAGGCACGGTTTCCTCGCCAAAGACAACCCGACCACTTCAGATCAGCTCAGCTACGTACTCCTGTCGCTAGCCCACAGCGCCACGGGAAAGACAATGGAGGAAGGAGTCAGATCCGTAGCGATCCTCATGATAGACGAAGAGGCAAGGGCTGCAAGCAAAGCTCTCCTGCAGTACATCGAGGACGGCTTAGCGCCGATACTCACCAAACTCGACTCGACTGTGGAGGCGGCGCGGGGCGTGACAGATACGGCTAAAAGCAGTGCGGAAGAGGCGAACCTGGCGGTAGAAGAAATCTGCAGTGTAGAGAGGATAAAAATCATTTCCTGTGGCGATGACTCTGACGTCATCGTCGTTGTCGTCGCGTGATGCGGCGACGCTTGCGGGCTTTTGTGAGCCCTCGTTTAGTGTGGCAGACTCTGTTATTCTCGCCTCTGTCTTCTCAGCGAGGCGTTTAGACCGTCTCATCGCAGCTGCTCGCAGCTCTATATACCGGTCGGTGGGTAATAACTCACCGTCCGGGTCTATACGTGCGTCTGTGTTCACAAAGACGTGATCTGGGTGATTGTCATCACTCATGTCGCTCTCGTAGTAGCGCAACAGGCAGTCTGCTACCTTATTCTCTACATCGTCGACATGTACGGTGTTTAAATTGAACCGGGAGAGAAACTCCCACCATCTGACCTGGCGGTCAGACAGGCTCTTCTGGGTCTCGAAGTACTTGAGCCCTTTGTGGTCTGTGACGAGGGTGAACGTTTGTCCCAGCAGTTTGTCCTCCCATTTCATGAGAGCCTCGAGCACCGCGATTGTCTCGTGCTCGTGAGTGCGGTAGTGTTGCTGAGTAACGCTGAACTTCTTTGACAAGAAGCCGGCAGGCCGACAGGTTTTCCAGTTGGGACCTTGGCCGTAGACCACACCAACGCCGGCTTTTGACCCGTCGGTGATCACCCATATCGGCTCTGGGCACCATGTGTCTACTGGACGCAGAATCGGGGCCTTACAGGCCAACGCCTTAATGCTTTGCCAGCATTTGTCTAGTAGGGGAGTCCATTCGAATGGACGGTTATTACATGCACAGCCCGATAGTGGGGTGGTATATGCACTAACATCTGGCATGTAATGTGCCAGATACTGTACCAGCCCGAGGAAATGCTGGACATCGTTGAATGTCCGTGGCCTACGCCACTCGCGGATGCGTTGCATCTTATCCTCATCGGCGTGTACCCCTCGGCCATCGATGATGTGGCCGAGACACTCCATTTGGATGGAATAGAGGTCCACCTTTTTCTTGCTCAGAAAGAGGTGATTCTTCCTCAGTCTGTCAAAGACGATGTAGAGGAACTCTTCATGCTCTTGTATCGAGAGCAAGAATATGAAGATGTCGTCCATGTATACATGGACGAAGCGACCTATGCAGTCGTGGAAAATGGCTGTCATCAGCCGTTGGAATGTTGATGGGGCGTTGCGGTCTCCCATCTGTATCACCTGGCTCCTAAACGTGCCAAGGATCATGGCAAAGGCAGTCTTTGCTACGTGATCCGGATGAATCCGGATCTGCTCGTATGCTTCCGACATATCTGTTACGTATCGAGATTTCCACTAAGTTGGAACTGGAAAGGACAGCGGCTTCAACTTATAGGTTGTGCCCCCAATGAACTATCATCCTAAGTATTTCGGAACTGAGTCGGAAGTCGGAAAGTACTGAACCAAACGTTTGGTCAGAACTTGAGTCGGAACTGAGGCGGAAGACGGAAGGCGGAGAGACTGAGATCTTGCTAGACTCGCTGTGCTAAGAACAGGAGATGGAGCGAAGGAATCAAGTATCGAAGGTGATTATCTGATTGCAGAATAAGAGACATACATGAGGGGGTTTTATACAAAGCGCAGAACAACAAGTAATGGTATGATACTAAGCAAATTCCGGAGGAAGCGGAGGTTGAGTAGACAATGTGTGGGAACTAACTATTGGGAACAATGGGACTACAAGGGGGGTTCAGGGTAAGGTAGAACAATGGCAAAGAACAAGGGGTCGGGAAAACACCTCTGACAACGAATTACAAGGGTGACCGGATATGTGGTTTTGATCAACGATGAAACGGGTCCGGTGGGTCTGAGTAATAGAGTCGAAAGAACAAGGGAATAGAACAATGGGCGGAATGTCGGAAATGTCGGAGGGGCGGAATGTGTTGCGGGAATATCAGGGGGGGGGGGCGGACGGTGTGGCGGAACTGAGGGTCGGAAGTCGGAAATGAACGGTCGTAACAATATCGAGTTTTGTTCGATACCGACAGCGAGCCATGTTGCTGCAGATGATATCCTGATCCGGGAAGGGCATGACGTCCTTCACCGTGTTCTCATTCTGCTGATGCAGATCGAAGAGGGTTCGTAATGTACCGTTCTTCTTCGGCACACACAGCATGGGCATGGCCTGCTGCGCAACTGCCGGAATCCACCACTTCGCAGTGGTGTATGTTTCTATCTTAGCTGACAGTTCCTCTCGGAGGTGTTCGGGGCATTTCGGTAGTCGATACCGCATGTGCTTGTTGGTATCGATGAGATTGATCTCATGGTTGATCTCCCGTAGTGGCAGGAGTTCTAATGCAATTCCACTGACTAGGTCAGTGATTCGTTCCATCCATTCCTTGTGGAGGTGAGGAAGGTCATCATCCGTTAGGATGATGGTGGTGGTTGGCTTAGAAGCCATTAGGCGCTGTGTGCATCTATTAGGTCCTGCAGCGTGCGGAACTGCTTTCCTCTTCCCCATCGCTTTCACCGTTAGGTGAGAGCGCCTCTCCCTACGATTGTAGGGCGAGTTCGAGGACGAGTCGTCCACTCGTCCTCCTGGCTTCAATGAGCCAGGTTAGGCTTCGGTGCCCGGGTGTGCCTGCTCACCCGTGGCCCCTTGTCCTCATTCGTTGATCCATCATCGTCGAACGAAACCTTGCCCGTGGGGATCACTTCATTCCCCTTGCGGATTGTCCCTGGGCTCGAGAAGTCCAGGGTTATGCCGAATCTCCTTAGGAATGGCGTCCCTAAGATAGTGTTGTAATATTCGATGTTCACCAGGTATTGTGTGAGAACTTACGAATCACCTGAGCTTGTCGCCGCGACATCTTGAATGACCCACACCATGAATCCTAACAAGGCAGCACGGTCTGAGAGCTAGTGTATCAAGTATGAGGAGACGGAAAAGAAAGGACTGAGTAGTCAACAACTCGGTCGCGTAGGATATGGCATTGATATATCCAGCCAGACGAAGAAACCATCTGGCACGTTATACCGTTAGTGAGGACATATCCCGGTGATACTCCAAACTTTCATCGTGCCCTGTGCTCAGAATCAATCACGTGCATTCTTAGTAATGTATGTGACATCACTCGAATCTGTAAATGGCGAATTTAGGCGATTGACATGATCAGCATGATCTGTCAGGAGCATTCCTGATAAGCGCTTGTGCTTATCTAGCCGCCCTGGTCAGAAGCAGTGATGGCATGTATCTAAATATAGTCACGAAGGCGACATCGCCACGTGCACCCGCCATTCAGTAGCCCTTCCAACGGAATCATCCCCCATATAGTCTGCCTTGGCTCGCTCTCAAAGTTCGTTGTCGATTACCTACTTGCCACCAAAACTTTTTCGACATCCGAAGTCTCCCATGCACTAGGATGTGGACGCCAACTCGGCCAAGAACAACGAGCAATTATCATCGCTGTTCTCACCGTCGTCAGCAGCGATGGGCCCTGGTGACAAGTAGTGTTTCAGTGAGTAGACTTCATGCTCTTGTCAGGTTATTATCACGAGTTCCTTTTAGCAGACGAGAGTGCGTCCCTTTCGAGTGTAAGGAGGCGTATATAACTTGGACAACGACATGGACGTTGATAATGGTATACAGAGCCTGGTCGGATTGTCCCATTTGTGAGTGCATACCCTGCCTGTGAGCTGAAGATTCCAAGTTGCCATGTGGCGGACCCCGCATTCTAATTGGACATCATGCTATAAATGGCGATTTTCGTCTTCCGCGATCGACATGATCGATGTGATCAATCACGCTGTGGCAGAAGCTGTCCTCCTGACACAGCCACGTGGGTCTAAATATAGTAGCGAAGGAGATCGTCCGCGGGTGCTAAGCATCTCCGCCGCTAACACATTTTTACGCCATGCCCACCTTTTCTACTAGCCGATTGAGTATAGCCTAAACAATTAAAGCAGCACGCAGAGGCACCGTACAGTGTGGGCCAAGTATCCATCCACAGGGATGGAAGATGTGCACATGGGGGATTCTACCCATCACTGGACAGCCATCATATGGTTCATCTTATCAAGGTGCATATCTTCGGCAAAGACCGAAGGTCGTGACCTATAAAGTGGACACTCATGGCTTCGAATCTACGCTATGAGGATCTCTGGACCACTCACACAGCCACCTCAAGGTGTATCGTCTCTGAATTTTCGCCTGCCATACTGCAGCAGGCACATATTCATACGGGGACCACTGCACAGCTGATAGGGATATCTGTCGATCATCTGCACGCTTCTTGATCTCCTTCTTTACGCACCCTTTCATATGCTGGATCAGCGAGTCATCCCTGATGTAGGCCTCCGAGGTGTTAATGCAGAAGGGCAGAAGGACAGCGCATTTAATATGCCTTTGCCAGGCATTCGCCTTCTGGCCTCCGTTTTTGATAATCCTCGCATCCACCATATCCAGGTTCCTGCTCTTAATATTCATTCTTCAGCTCGGCCTTGACATGGCGAGCCACACATGTGTCGCTGGCACTGCATCTTTTTCCTGAATGCCATGCCATTGGTTGCGACATAGTTGCATCATCCTCTGCGAGCATCAGCATATCCAAATTCGTCCTGTATGCTCGGCATACACGCCGTCTTGGGGGCCTGCTTGAGCGCATTGGGGAGTTTACTAATGAAACCTGTCCTGGTATACCATTCATTGTATTTCCATGAGCATGTTAGCCAGCCGAATGATATACATACATGACGCATGGCTCGTCGTTGAGTGTCCCACATTGTGGAAACTCCAAAGATCAACCAAGCCATCATAGGCGCATAGGCGCCTTGGCCAGGACACCGGCTCCTCAGGGGCTTGGCCCCGATCACTCCTGCAGCCCATCTCTTGGAAGCGAGATCTGTTGCATTATTTTCATCCTCTGCATGCTGAGAGGTTCCTCCCCCACAGGAAGGTGAGCGCCGTGCGCGTAAGCTGAGGGCTGCGACATGCTATGTACTCGCTGGCGACTCGCTTCCTGCCCTCCGTGTTGCTCGCGAAAGTCCTTCTTGCTATGTATCGACCTCTAACACTTCCGTGTTTGGAACAGCCGAGGAATTGCACCTGATTGTTATTCCTTACCTCATAGACAGCGCGCGGTGGTAAACACTCTCAGGGGGTGGGGGGGCAGGGCCCGTCGTCAATGCATCCGCCCACGCGAGGACGCAGAGAGCTGGGAGTCCCAGGGAGAGAGGGGAAATGCCCGATGCTCCTGTAGGTAGAATGAGTGTAACGACCACCATAGGTACTACCCTGAGGTTGAATAAATTGAGGGGAAAAAAAAAAAAAAAAAAAAAAAAAAAAAGTAGTTGTCAAGGAACAGACTTGAAAGTCACACCATAGGAGTGAACTGTGGATAGATGCATCATTACATCCATTTTCAAACCTTTTCGAAACTGCACAGCAGTTTCACTGTGCGCATGTGTTCCAAAGTAGGGTGCAGATGAATATAGCCAAGGTAAGACTACATGTCCGGATTCCAGCTGTGATTGGGAGGATCGAACCAATAATAAATAAAAATAAAAAGCGCCATCAACAAAGAGGCACAACCAAGACCAGTATCAAAATGACTACGCACGCGTTGTCGGTCAAAAGGGGGTAGAAGACTGAGTATAACCTAAACAATTAGAACAGCACGTGGAAGAGGCACCGCACAGTGTGGGCCAAGTATCCACCCACATGGATGGAAGATGTGCACATGGGGGATTCTACCCATCGCTGGACAGCCATCATAGGGTTCGTCTTATCAACATGCATATCTTCCGGCAACTAAGACCGAAGGTTGTGACCTATAAAGTCAACAGCCAAGGCTTCGAATCTACGCTATGAGAATCTCTGGACCACTCACACGGCCGCCTCAAGGTGTATCGTCTCTGAATTTTCGCCTGCCATACTGCAGCAGGCACATATTCATGCGAGTCCACCGCCTGATAGAGAGATCTGTTGATTCTCTGCACACTTCTTGTTCTCCTTCTTTACGCACGCTTTCATATTCCAGATCAACGAGTCATCGCTACGTAGGCCTATGATGTTAATGCAGATGGGCACTGGCCTCCTCGCCTCCTTTTTGATGATCACCGCTCTCGCCATATGAAGGTTCCTGCACTCTATTCTGTTCGGCTCGTCCATGCCATGGCAGGTAAAGTAATGGCATGGCCGCCATTGGCTTATGTGCCATGCCTTAGACGAGGTTGCACACAGTGTGCAACCTGTGGCTGGCACTGCATCTTTTCTTTGTTGCATGCCTTGCCATTGGGTGAGACATGGTTATGGTTGCACGAAACAAGCATCCTCTGCAGGCATCAAGATGGATATCCAGACTCGCGGTGTATGCTGTGCATCTACGCCGGCGCGTGCAAGTGCAAGTGGCAGCTGGGTACGGGCGCCTTAATTGGGGCACTTTCCCATATTGTTTTCCATGTCCATTTCACTGGGTAGGCTCGGAATGTGGTCTGAGAGTTCGTTGTTGGTTCACATTCCATCACCTCCTGATTCTCGATTCCTGTCACCACCCGACACCCAACTCCAGCCTCCAGCCTCAGACTCCACATCGTGGATCCTACAGGACCTGTCTACAGAGGTACGATATCAGTCTGTGTCATTCAGTTTGATTATGACTCCCACGTATGCTCGTACACTTTGGGGCCGGGTTCATGCTGGTAAGAGAATTTTAAAATTACAAAGTTGGAAGCACGCAAGATGTGACCTGCACTACAATTACAGTAAACGTTACCTTGCACTGTGCAAAACATGGTCATCACTTGTAAACTACGAATGTCACTTGTACGTTGTTGTTCCCCAGGCCCCAAAGCGCGCACCTGCCATGCATACTCGACCCTGAAAATTTTGGGCCTCAGTTTCACCAGCACTAGAGACTTTGCGTGATGTCGCCCAGGTCATGAGGAGTAGAGACAGTAGAGTATGTTCAAAGGAGATATCAAGAAACCAAGGGAAACATTTAGTCTGTGCAGGGCAATCGATGGCAACTCGCTGAGGTCCGCGCATGGGCTGGGGAGAAACGTGTCCAACTGACAGCGAACTGTTTTCTTCCAAGTAAAATGAAAGGGAACGGCGGTCTGTCAGATCGCCATTTGCAGTTTTGCCGAACCCTTCTATATCACGGTTCTGTGTATAAGTGTCTGTGGTGGGCGCACAGACTCCATCATGATACTGCACAGCGATTTGACTGTGCGCATGTGTTCCAAAGCAGATCGATGGTGCAAATGAAGATAGCCAAGGTAAATCTCCATCAACAAAGAGGCACAACAAAGACCAGTATGGAAATTACCACACACACGTTGGTCAAAATGGGGTAGAAGTGCATTGATGCTGCATTAACCAGAGGTTGCCTAAGGTGAGCCGACGATGTGAGTCTCTTCCCGCAAACTTTCTACTAGTATCCCGGCTTCGATATCCTTGATATCCACATTTTTATGCCATGCCCACCTTTTCTACTAGCGGATTGAGTATAACCTAAACAATTAAAGCAGCATGCGGAAGAGGCACCACACAGTGTGGGAAAAGTATCCACCCACACGGATGGAAGATGTGCACATGGGGGATTCTACCCATCGCTGGACAGCCATCATATGGTTCATCTTATCAAGGTGCATATCTTCAGCAAAGACCGAAGGTCGTGACCTATAAAGTTGACACTCATGGCTCCAAATCTATGCCATGAGAATCTGTGGACGACTCACACGGCCGCCTTAAGGTGTATCGTCTCTGAATTTTCACCTGCCGTACTGCAGCAGGCGCATATTCATACGAGTCCACTGCCTGATAGAGAGATCCGTCGATCCTCTGCCAGTGCACACGTCTTGTCGGCAAAGACTGACAAGTTTACAATGTATTACGTGATGGCCACTTGCCTTCCACACTATAAAGTCTCATCAACGATCATCAATGACAAGACTTTATAGTCGATGATTGATGGCAAGCGAGGCTTGGAATCTACGCTATGAGAACTTGTAGGCTACTGCAATATCCTGCTTTAGGATGCATGCAGAATCCTCCACACGGCCGCCTCATACCACTTCCTGGACCTCCCTGCTGCACGGCTCACCTTCAGGCGACATGAGGTTCCATATGCCATCTGTGGCACGTACGGCATATGCAACCCAGTGACATTCAGCCAATTAACATTCACAGCAGCTTTGCCCCGGCGGGGGCGGGGGCAGCTGGCAGCATATACATGGTGTTCCATGCATTGCCTCCTCACCTCCCTCACACGATACTCGCCGGCCATGCCGGCTCCTGGGTGCGTGAATACACAGGGAGGAAGGTGAGCGCCATCCATAAGCTGCAGGCTGCGACGTGCTATGTACTCGCTGGTGACTCGCTTCCTGCCTCCATGTTGCCCGCAAAAGTCCAGCTTCTTGTTCTGTATCGACCTCTAATACTTCCACATAGGTGCTAGGAATCTGATTGTTACCCAAATTTGGCGACGATTTCCACACACTAGTACACCCTGGTTGTGTAACGAGCATGAACTCCATATACACATGTGTTTTGAATCGCTCCTGAAGGAGTGCAATGTATCAAGGATTACTCCGTGCATTACAGCAATGCCAGATAAGTGAAACAAATAACGGGACATATGCAGCCGTCGACATATATAGTAGCTCCAACCCACACCTACCCCACCTTCACAGTACCGTTACCAGCACCTCCAGTAGATGTAGTTACCCCTACTTGGCATTTCAGTCTCAGTCTCATCGACCCACACCATGCATGCACTGGGGACGTATGCAACGGCGCTAGTTCGACAACGATCCATCATTCACCGTTCACCCCCCCCCCTCCCCATGCAGCCCATATCCTAACCAATCCAAATAAAATAAAGAACAACTAAACTACCTCCGGGGCCCTTCCTTCCATCAGCCCCTCCCTAATGCAGGAAGCATCATCGCCTCCCCCCCATCCTCCTCCCTCAGAAAGGCCGCCATCTCCGCGTCGCCGTCACCCATCTCGTTGTCTGTCTGCTCGCCTGTCGCATCGCCCATCTCTGCGTCAAAGACCACATCCACATCTGCATCATCTGCATCCGCGTCGAGACTCTTATCTGTCGCGTCAAGGCGGCTATATGCGTTGGAGGAATGTGAGTGGTGGGGCTGGGACTGGAGCATGGCGAGCATGTCCGGCATGAAGGCCTGCCCTGTGGCGAGGCGGTAGGCTATCATGTGCAAAGAGAGCGCCTGTGTGTGGGGAGAGGGGGATGGGAAAGAGAGGCGAGGTAAGTGAGGGTAAGAGGTTGATGTAGAAAGATTATTTTAGGGAAGGGTGAAGCAATGAATAATGAAAAAAAAGGTGGTGTCAATCGATCGAGCGCGGAAAGGGTAACGTCTCCTCGCAACGCAACTGCCACGTAAACCCCGAGGGATGCCAAACCGCAACAAAGAAACAGCGACACACCTCAACACTGTCAGAAGAATAAAATGAAAGGTTTTTCTTTTTTTTTTCACAAGACCAAACACAATCTTTCATAAAAATAAGGACCTACCGCCATCGCCCCATACAGCCCCTCCACACCCGTCGCGACCGCTGCATCTGTCCCCATCCTAACGACCTGCACGATCCCCACCAACGCGTACGGGAGGGCACTGTCCGTGAGTATTACCAGGACCAATGTTGCTCGCTCAGCCTGTGCTCGGGCCTGTCTTGGTCTTGGGGCTGCAGCATCAGTAGTGCACCGCTGCCCCGTTATGTCGCATGCGGCATAATAATAAGCCCCCACAGACCCTGCGAGCGCACGCCGGTGGCAGAGCAGATGGAACGTAATGAGTCTGGAAACGAGACACGTGAAACACACGTTGAGCCCGAAGTAGAACAGGGGGAGGGGGATGCCGAGGGGCGTGGCGAGGGCGGGGAGGAGCGTGGGGTGGGGGAGGCGGAGGAGGAGCAGGGTGGAGAGGGCTTTGGGGTTAAGGAAAAGCGATAGCGGAGATTAGGCGAATACCGTCAAATCCACGCAGGGACTGACACCCAACTCACCGACTGAAATACCGTACATGAATATCGGCACTGTGAACCACATGACGGGCATGTCGCCCCATATAGTAAACATCTGTACAGCTGGAGGTGGGATCAAAAAATCAGCATTAGCGTCTGTCATGTCAATGTCCGCGCGACACGTGCATGCGCATGAAACAGGACTGCCAGGACTGTGCACGTCCCAAGAAACCATAAACTCACCGCCATAGCCCCCTGGCCCCAAGCTCCCCCCATCTAGCCCCCCAACACCGCATAAGCCCCAGGAAGCGTGCCGTACCGCTGCTGATAGACGACGGGCCCACCCGGGATGCAGCGGTTGTAGACGAAGGAGCGCGCAATGTAGTCGACGTTCAGGGCGACGGCGAGGAGGAGGGTGAGGTGATGGAGGGTGAGGAAGACGATGAGCGGGGCGGAGGGGGAGGGGGCGCGAGAGAGGGAGGTGTGGAGGGGGCAGAGGAATGGGAGGTGTTTGGTGATGAGGCAGGAGAGGAGTGAGCCAGGGTGGGTGGTGGGGGAGGGTGGCGAGTGGGTGCAGCGGCGGTGGGAGAGGTGACATTGTTTATAAAGCGCATGCAGAGTCAAGACGTAGATGGTGAATGTTATGCCTGGCCATGGCGAGCGAGAGGCGAGGGATTATACGAGCAGCACGCGTGCACACAAAACATGAACAGAACAGCGAAAACCCACAAATACCCAGCGAAAAACCAAATATGGATAAGTCATTCGGCAAGGTTCAGCCAATATTACGCAACGACTCGAAAGAAACACGCCCACGCACCATAGACGACGGCCTCGAATCCCGCTTCGACAAAGTAGGAATGCTCCTCGCGGAGGTAGGCATCAGGGAGTTTGGGGCCGTAGTTGGGGGAGACGGACATGGTGGAGTGGAACGGGAAAAATGAGGAACGTCGAGTGAGCGATGGATGTAGCAGAGTGGGTGGATGTCAACGTCCAACGTCGAGGTGAACCAGACCGTCGCTGCCCTGCGTGCGTGAGCTACCTGGTCAGCACGTCGCAGTCGCGTGAGGTATCTGTGGCATGCACAGTGTGCTGTGGGTCAGTAAGGCTAGGCTTGCTGGTAGTTGGACTGAGTACAAGCTAGGCGTGTTGTAAGACGGTGGAGGTGAACATAGCAGCTACAGTATATACTGCAGAAAGCTGAATACTTAGAAGCGCGGACAGCCATCAGCCTCGGCCTGTCAGAGTCACAATCATAATAAGCGATGCACCGCCATCACCATCATATGCATGGCGGGTATGTCAGCTATGTTGGGTCTGTACTACTGTGAGCTCAGACGTTCGGATGATCATGAATGACTCGTATTATTACCTGTACTACTGTGAGCTAGGGTACAGGTGATGATAGGTGAGTAAAGGAAGTAGAATGCAGGTGCATGAGACGGTTCTTACCTCAGACGTTCAGATGATCGTGAACGAATGAGGAAAGGGGACGAAGCGGGGTTTGAACAGTAAGTACTGCCACGTCAGTGGGTGTGTGTGGATGTGTATCATTGTATGACATCGATATTCCAACACCCCCCTCGATGGATGAATCAGTACTCAAGGGTTCAAATGGATACCGAGAAGCTTCTTGAGTTTGTTGTGAGCGGGTCTGGGCAGGGCTTTAGTCATAACGTTGGCGATCATGTTCGAGGTCTGTACATGGTGAAATACAATTTCTTTGTTGTGTACACGTTCTCGAACGTAGTGATGTTGGACGTCAAAGTGCTTGGATCGGGCGTGATAGGAGGGATCTTTTATGATGGAGATAGTACCCAGGTTGTTGCTTTGGATACGAGTGGGGGAAATCTGTTTGTGTCCGAGCAGCTCGAGGAGGTTTCGCAACCAGACGGCCTCTTTCGAGGCGTGGCAGGCGGAGGAGTACTCAGCCTCGCAGCTGGATGTAGTCACAGACGCCTGCTTCTTAGAGCTCCAGGTGATCGCCCCATTGCCAAGGAAGAAAACATAACCTGACACAGATTTCCTCCTGTCCGTGTCAGAAGCATAGTCTGAGTTGGCGGAGCCGGAAAGGGTGATACAGTGAGATACGCCTCCGAGGACGAGACGGTGAGAGCAGGTAGCGTTGAGGTACGTGAGGACATGCTTCACCACATTCTAATGGGGTTCCCCGGGGTTTATCGAGAATTGGGAGAGGCGATTGACAGAGAAGGTGATGTCGGGTCTTGTGCACATAGACGCGTACATCATAGAGCTTATGGCGGCATGATAGGGTACTCTCGACATGATGGCTATTTCATCAGCACTCTTTGGGGATTGATCGTGGGAGAGGTCTTTGGCAGTTGTGTTAAGTGGGGTCCACACCGGATAGGCAGTATCGAGATTGAAGTGTTTTACTATGCGTTTGATATACACCGTCTGACTGAGGGATATCGTTCTGGCGACGCAGTCACGAGTGATCTCAATGCCAAGCATCCACCTGATATCACCGAGGTCGGTGATATCGATGTCGGCCTGGAGATCCTGGACGATTGAGTCCATTTCTGCCATGGTGCTGGAAGCGGCAGCCATGTCATCAGTGTGGATCACCACCATCGATTTCCCGTACTTTGTGGAACGTGTGTACACACAGTGGTCGACGGGATTTCAAGAGAAATGGTGAGACGTCATTGCCTTATCCAGGGTTTTGTTCCACTGTTGGCCAGACTGTTTCAGTCCGTATAGTCCCCTTTGTAGTCTGCACACGTGATCCTCTTTCCCTTTTACGACACTACCCTCGGCCTGCTCCATGTATATCTGCTCATCGAGGCTGGAGTGGAGGTAGGTGGTTTTTACGTTGAGCTGTCGTATTTCCCACTCAAGGGACGCGGCTAGTGCAAGGATGACATGGAACGACTCCAGGCATGCAACCGGTGAGAATGTGTCATGGTAATCCTGGCCGGAGATTTGGGTGAAACCCTTCGCCACTATGCAAACCTTCAGTTTAGCCACTTTCCCAGATTCATCTCGTTTGATATGGCAAACGGTCTTGCTTTTGATGATTCTTTTCCCGACAGGGACAGAACATCGTGGTACAGGATCCCAGACGTGATGTTTTGCCCTGGATTCCAACTCGGAGTCCATGGCTAGCTGCCATATCGGGCCGTTAGGCCCTCTGAGAGCCTCGGTAAAGGATCTGGGGTCCTCTTCCTCGTGTACGATGCCCGCCAACGCCAGATCTTCTATGAATTTGGCCTCAAATTCCACATTCCTCTTAGCGGAGCGGGCGAGGCATGCTAGAGTGCTCGCAGAGGTGATTTCAGCAACGGTTTGTTCAGTGCGGCTGGTGTACAGCAGGTTTCGAATGGCTGCACCCGCAGCGGAGGGTTTGGGTACGCGTGAGGATCGGCGTGGGATGTCAGGCTCAGGGTCGAGGGGATCAGGGTCGAGGGTGCCGGGAGGATTTTCATTTCTCGGTACATCCTCCCCAGTCGTATCACCTGCCGTGCCATGTGCCTCGTCATCACCCAGTAGATCGCCTCTGTTGTCCGTTGGGATCACATTGTAGTTACCCCCATCGTCGTCGCTCTCAGTTGCGTCATTCCAGCTGGATATGAGTCTGGGGTGCAGTGGGCGTGGGGCGCTGTCCTGTGATTCGATGAAGTATAACCAGGACACATTCCACTGAGCAGTTGTAAATTTTCGCAACGTGTCGGTTTTGGATTAATACAAAGGCCCTGCAGCCGATTTCTCGCAGGTGGGATAAGTTCGGATTTCGCCCCATCCAAGCTTCATATGGAGTCACATCATCAAGTGCTTGCGAAGGAGTGCGGTTTTTGAGGTATACTGCGGTCATCACGCATTCACCCCATAAGCTGGGAAGAGTGGTGGGACTCGGTCACCAAAGTCCTGAGAAAACCAGGCAAACCGGACTATACGGCACCGGGAGCATATCACCCTATAGCCCTCCTCGACATGATAGGCAAGGTGCTATCGGCATGTGTGGCTGAGGACCTGGTGAAGATGACAGAAAAATATCAACTGCTGCCCAGCCACCACTATGGGTGCAGACCAGGGCGCACCACCACCGATGCGTTGCACCACATAGTATCAGCCACCAAGGACACGTGGAGGAGAGGAAGGGTAATGGGAATACTCTTCCTGGATATCAAAGGTGCTTTCCCGAGTATAGTGCTGGATGGACTGATACACAATATGAGGCGGCGAGGAATACCCACAGAATACACAAGTTGGATACGCAGAAGGGGGAGGGCTGAAACACCATGATAAGCTTCAATGACCACACGGCGCCGGCGAGGCAAGTCAAAAACGGTATGGATCAAGGGTGCCCGGTGTCAGCAATCACGTATCAATATTACAATGCCGACTTGCTGGAGACAATCAACCATAGAAACAGAGAAGATTGTGTGGGATTCGTAGATGACACCACCATCATGGCCAAAGGGTCAAACTTGCAAGAAGCCTTCGACAAGCTTAGAGATATCATGACCAGGACGGCAGGCACGTTAGAATGGGCTGACACGCACGATTGCTCTTTCGAGATAAGCAAATTCGGCCTCATGGGTCTCACCAGGAGGAGAGAGAAGGACCCCGGAAGGCCCGGCAAAACCAGGCCCACAGCGAGACCATCGATCACAATAGGCCACCACACCATCCAACCAACCACGGCTCACAAGTGTTTGGGGGTCATCTTGGATCAAGAGCTGCGATTCAGAGAGCATGCAAACTACGCGCTCAAGAAGGGCGAGAAGTACATAGTGCAATACAGGAGGCTGACGAAAATGACGAAAGGAACCACAGCTAAGCATATGTAGACAATATTACCTCGCTGTTGCCGTCCCCAAAATGCTGTACGCCGCTGATATATTTCTCATACCAGGCACCAGATACAACAAAGGTACCAAAGGGTACATAAACAAGCTCGCGAGAATCCAGAGGCAAGCGGCTCTGTCCATAACAGGAGCCATGAACACCACCGCAAGCGACACACTGGGCGCGCACGCAGTGTTACGTATCGAGATTTCCGCTAAGTCGGAACTGGAAAGGACAGCGGCTTCAACTTATAGGTTGCGCCCCAATGAACTATCGTCCTAGGTATTTCGGAAGTGAGTCGGAAGTCGGAAAGTACTGGACCAAAGGTTTGGTTGGAACTTGAGTCGGAACTGAGGTGGAAGACGGAATACGGAAGGCTGAGAGAGACTGAGATCTTGCTAGACTCGCTGTGCTAAGAACAGGAGATGGAGCGAAGGAAATCAAGTATCGAAGGTGATTATCAGATTGCAGAAAGAGACATACATGAGGGGGTTTTTATACAAAGCGCAGAACAACAAGTAATGGTATGGTACTAAGCAAGTTCCGGAGGAAGCGGAAGTTGAGAACAATGTGTGGGAACTAACTATTGGGAACAATGGGACTACAAGGGGGTTCAGGGTAAGGTAGAACAATGGAAAAGAACAAGGGGTTGGAAAAACATATCTGACAACGAGCTACAAGGGTGACCGGATATATGGTTTTGATGAACGATGAAGTGGGTCCGGTTGGTCCGAGTAATAGAGTCGAAAGAACAAGGGAAATGTACAATGGGCGGAATGTCGGAAATATCGGAGGGGCGGAATGTGTCGCGGAAATGTTGGAGGGGCAGAAAGGTGTGGCGGAACTGAGGGTCGGAAGTCGGAAATGAACGGTCGTAACACGCGGACCTGCATCCCTTCCCGCTGCTAGTAGCCAAGGTCATACATAGAGCGGCGGTCAGAATAGCTTGCCTACCAGGAGAACACCCGCTCGCTCCCAGGGCACAGAGGGCAGCCAAAGATACGTCCAAAAGCACAGAGCCCCCCTTCATGAGATGATGCACGCGTTTGACCTACAGCCTGATGAAATGGAAAAAATACGGCCAGTTATCCTGGGACCAAAATGGTCCCCATCCCATGAGATTAGGATACCTCAGGACAAGCAGAGCGCCATTGAAGAGATAGGAGAAGATGCGGAAGTAGTAATATACACAGACAGCTCCAGCATCGAAGGGGGTGTCGGGGCGGCGGCAGTGCTGTACAGGGATGGGGTCGAACAGCAGGCGATCAGGCTACACATGGGCACCAACCAGGACCACACGGTGTTCGAAGCTGAACTAGCAAGGGCGGTGATAGGAGCCAAATTGCTAAGAACAGAGAGAGGGGCCAGGTATGTGATAGCGGTGGACAACCAAGCCGCCATACGAACATCCAGGAAAGAGAAGTCCATGCCCGCACAGTACCTAGTGGAAGCGCTCCACAGGCAGCTACAAGCAGTCCACCAGCGACAGCCGCAATACTAAGTACTAGGGTTCCAGGTTTGCAGTTTAATTCCAAGGGGGCATTCCTCGGTGTAGTTGAGACAGGAAAGATATCTCCACGCCCGGAGGTCGGACCTGATTATCGTACCTTATCAAATTATGCTTTCCTTGCCACACCTCTGCTTCCAGGCGACCATAGAGACTTACACAAATATTCCAGCTCACTTGTAGTTGGACATAATTGTAACACTGGGATTGGTGCTGCAATAGATGCTTTTGCACACCATGTCATTGTTGATAGTAGCAGATCAGTGCTAGTCTGAGATCTTCAAGGTATATTGACAATATAACATACCACACATATATTTACTAATTTCTCTTGCAGGGTTTCTCATAAAAGAGGACTTTCTATTACTTGACCCTCAAGTGCGGAGGTGCGTAATCTGCCTGGTTAATAATCTAACATATTAATAAGCTCCGAGAGGATTAGTACTGCAGATGGTGTAGAGACTACAGCCGTCTCTTTGAGTGCTACAATTCAATCAAGCAGTTTATTTCCGAGCATGTCTGCAATCCCATTTGTTTGGCACTGCAACTGGGTCCAGCTTCCAGCTTGTCTACTATGGCATTAGCACCCACCAAACGAACAGGCCTGCTGCGACATGGCTTCTGACTATTACAAATATTGTAGTATTCTGTAGTCTCCATTACTTGTATTTTCCTTTTAATGAGTGGTGATCATAGGCAGCAAACCTAATATATATATATATATGTGTAAGGCTGGCATGATACCAAATTTTATACCATACCAAGCCGGATACAAGAGTATTAACATTTCTTGAAACACTAACCAAACATTGTCCATGGTCAGTATCATATTCAGAGAGAGAAATACTATGTTTGCCCAAGCCGCATACTTCACATCTACAAAACAAATGAGATCCTCACCACCAAGCTCCTGCTTTAACTTTCTCACCAGTCCAACATCAACACTTTGAAGGCAATTCATACCACCATACTCTGCTGGAATAGCTATGGCAACGTTCGGTGATATCCCAGATGGATTTCTCTTCTTACGATCTGTGCGCACTACGTGGTTGTTAAAACGGTACCTGAGCTCATCAAGTTCCTGCTGGATCAGTTTTGGCCATAGCCACTGGACAAGCTCACTTTATTGCGCAAGAATATCAGTCAATACCGAAGTTGAACGTTGGAGAAACCTTACTATTGATTGTTGTCATTACCGTTGTATTGGTAGATCTCTGACCCTCTCTGCCAAAACACCTTTACGTTATCCACCCAAGCAAGTCGAACACGAAGCCAACCTCGCTCAATTGTTGTGTTATGAATGCTCTTTAGAAATTGGTGGGCCAGCAGCTCAGTGACTGGGAGCTCTGGTGAAAATGCCTCGCTGAATTGAGATAAGCTCTGGAAGGAATTTTAAACTAAAAGATGCACATACCGAAGTGCATTTGCGAACCTGTACATTTCCATAGTTTCTGAGTGTCAGTATCACGGTCAGTGTAGACATGCGACTTACCACCAAGCTGTTCAACTAAGCTGAGATATACGTACGCAATTGCCAGTTTCTGTCGATTATTTGGCAGGACCCATATACCTAGCCATTTGCCAGACCAGACATCCCACAGTGCCCAAATCGGAAAACCTATAGCCGCCAGCTTATCATGACCATCACCGCTCCATTCGAAATGTGGCCCTAGAACAACGAGGGGAGTACGGTGAATTTTTTTAGCTGTTGGGTCATGGAGAACAAATCCATCCAGGTCCTGCTGACGCATTTCTTTTTCTACAAAGGCACTGACACTGCATGCATATACAAGTTTTCTTGTCTGAAAAACTGTTGAAAAACCTGTAAAGATTTTCCAAATATTTTTAGTGTTTTTTATATATAAAAAAAACTATAATAAATGTTTGTGTTTTTATTAGAATTTGCTGAGCAAGAAATTGTAAAAAAAAATTTCAAAGTTTTTTTCAGGGTTTTTTATGGGTTTCTTTGTGTTTTCACAAAAAAACTTATAAAAAGACATAAAAAACCCTGCAAAAAACTTTAAACTTCTTTACAATTTTCTTGCTCAACAAATTCTAACAAAAACACAAAATTTTGTTAAAGTTTTTTTTACTTTAAAAACACTAAAAAAAATTGGAATATCTTTATAGTTTTTTGAACAGTTTTTCAGACCAGAAAAATTTTATATGCCTCCAGTGTGAGTGTATTACAAGACATAAGAACACTTCTGCGGAAAGTGACAAGTAGCAAAGCTACTTACCAAGTTAAATGAACCCCAGTCTTTCTAACAATGTCTTCAGTCACTATGCATGGTCCAGTGCACCTTGTAGGATCTTGTCAAGATTGGTTTTTAGGTGTTAATATCATGTATTAGTGAACACAGCGAATGCCCAAATAACTTGTGCGAATAAGTATGCCGTTCGGTGAATAGGTGAACCAACAAATGTTCACAAGGTAAGAGGGCTGCCCGAACAGAGCTCACCCTATCTACAGTTGTAGCGAAATAGCCCGTGACACTTGACGATGTAACGTGCAAGGTGTCACGGAAGGTCTGTCTAAGTAGCAACAATCCCTTCGCCGGCGAAGGTGCTCCTCGGAGCCCTTCACCGACAGCACAGAAAATAGTTTGAAGGCTAAGGTAACAAAGATGAAGTATGAGAACTCACCAGTGATGCCTAAGTCTTCTTCTGGCCGAAGATAGAGATCTACAGGAGGAGACTCAAGATGATGATCACAGCGAGGTCAAGTTTGCACAAGATGGACGTATGATAATTGAACTAAGGAATATACATGCGAATGTAAACTACTTATATCGAATGCTCGTAAGGTATCAGCGAATAGGAAAGAGGCCGTCGCGAGTCAGGGTTGGATAGGGGTGCGCAGCCATGATACAACATAGATGAAATAAACATACAATAGAGTGAGGGAGGAGTGTGAACATGAAACGATGGAGAGTAAAAGTGGCGAAGGCACTTATGTACGAAACCATGTCTTGGGACCTGCATACATGCTACCCTGCACGGACTCTTCGTCTACTGGGTTGATCCCACACGACCTATGGAAGGGACATCCGGCGAACACATCCTGGCCATATGAACACCCAAAGGGGTTGGATCAAGAAGCTGATGGGAGTAGTGACGAACCATCATACCGGGGAGGGGGCGTCGATCGTGTTTTGATGGCGTGCCGGCTGGCGAATGATGTGAGCAGCGAATAGTCGTTCGGAGAAATGCAAGGAAGGGCGAGCGGAGATGACATAGGGGAGGAGTGGTCAAAGTGGGGGGCGAAGCCGAGCGAACACGGGGGAGGAGTGGCGAAAGGGGAAATGGGGATAACAAGGTGCAGGGAATACACAAGTCATGACAATCCGATCATAGGAACACCATTGAAAGAGGGTTGAGCAGAGGAGGTGATAGGCCCAGTGATGACTACCAAGTCGATCCAAAGACGTTGATCGTGCTTTGACGGCGTGGCTATGGTGAATGGCGCGAACAGCGAAGATCGGTCGCCGAACACAGCAAGGGCGATCGGAGCGAAAACAGAGGTGGAGTGGGGAATGGGAGAACAGAGCATCTGAGTATGGGAAATAAACGCGTCATGACACATCTTTGGCCATCTGATCCAGAACGAGCTGCCGCTTAACCTGATCTGGCGTCTCGGTAGTTGCAGTTCGACTACCTTTGAGCCCAATACTTTTACGGCACTTTTGGATGGACACTTGGCTGTGGCATAAGATCAGGTTAAGACAAGAGGCCATGTGACATGAACCGACCCAATCTGCATCCCATGCTCGGCCCTTAGCAACTTACTCAACATGACCCGGTTGGTTACTCCCTGTCGATCATAGTCCCTGAGTAATTTGTGCAGGACAGGGTCATCTTGGGCCGCTAGGTGATATGTTGTTCAGTAGCTAGATACATGAGCAGATGCGTCACGCCACTCACGGCAGTTCTTGAACTGATTGTTCCCATGAGGGTTCCGATTGTGAGTCCCAGAACTAGAGCCAATTTCGTTCTGTTCCAAGTCCGGCCACCCATCTTGACCTTCCAAGTCATTGTCGCCATCCATGAGAATAGCGACAAGCAAAAAGACGCGGCGGTGAACGACTGGTTATTAGTAACTACATATACAGTTTTGAGTTTGGGTTTGGGTTTAGTCATAATGCTATTTGTCATCTTCGATTTGCGATTAGCGATTCGCAATTTGCGTTTCGTAAAATGAAAACAGACCTTGTCCTTCCTGGACACCGTAAAAGTCTGCCAGTGAGATTTCTGCCATGTCATGCTCAGAACCATATGATATCAAGTCGTCAGGCCGCATTCTTAAGTAATTGTGTCGGGTACATCATGCTGTAAATGGCGAATTTGAGTCTCCCATGATCGACATGATCGACGTGATCGATCAGCGCAGCACTGATCACAGAAGCTAAGCTGTCGCGATGGCGTGTATCTAAATATAGCCACGAAGGCGACATCGCCCACGTGCACTATCTCTGCCGCTTTCGGTAGGATCGACGCCGATCCACCATTCAATTCGGCCAATTCATTAACTCCGCCATCTAAAAAATGTACTAGTCTAGCTTCGCTCGCTCCATTGATTCTTGGATTGCACCATTATTTTGTCGTTGACGTCCCAATGTCTCCCACACACTATCATAGGGCGTCAACGCCGACCCTGCCAAGAACGATGAGCAGCCCTATTCGTGGTTACCATCGGTAGTCTCGCTGTTCTCATCGTCGTCAGCAGCGACGGGCCCTGGCGACAAGAAGTACTGTTTCAGTGAGTAGACTTCATGGTCTTGTCGGCTTATTATCATGAGTTCCTTTTAGCAGACGGGAGTGCAATAGTGTCATGTTCCGAGATGTATATATGCCGGTTCGACCGCTAAATAAGTATGATTGACTGATGCCATGCGGCACTCTGTGAATTACTTACTTATAAATATACATTTACATAATGTGTTTATCCGGAGAATCTTGCGATGCGGGTGAAGCGTTTCCAACACGCGGGGTGAACATTCGTCGAATAGACAAGCGGTCCAGCGCTGACGAACGTTCCTTCTCGTGCGCTGCTTCTTCGCCGTCTTCCCTTCCTAGTCCCAGGCCATCATCCCTTTCCCGGTCACCCGTCAGGCGCTGAGACGTCGAAAGACGACTATTCAGCTCCACTCTTGCCGCCGTCCGCCGTGCCGGTGCCTCTGCATCTTCCCAGCTACGCCGGGCCTCGCGATACACCGACCCCTCAGTGCTACGCCTCCCACAGACATCGGCATCCCTCCTCTCTGTCTTCACCGGTCTGTCTCCCACATCCAGACTCGACTGCCCACTCTTCCCCCCCTCCCCACCAAGGTCCGGCGAGTCCGTCCTACACTCTTTCACCGTTTTCACAAGCTCTTCGCTCACCCTCACGCTTTCGCGATACCCCCCTTCCCTACCTGGCGCCACACCTCCGATCGCAGCATCTCCCACCTCAGCTTCGATCTGCGCCTCGAGCACATGTGCGGAGCAACGTATTGAGCCCATTCGCGTGCGCTACGCTGTGTACGACGCGCGGTAGGTCCGGAGCGGAAGAGGACGTCGGTATGCATGGTAGCTGCGTCTCGAACATGGTGAAGGAGTCGAGCATTAGCCTGGCGTGCTCCAAAGATGGTGTTTGTGTGGCCTAGCCATAGGGTGAGGTGTGCGAGCATTCGCGCTGTGGGGTGTGTCGTGATATGGTTCTCTCTGGTCGAACATATCAAGATCGATACTTGTGCAGCGGAGTCAAGCGAGGTCCCTCCTCGTCTGCACCATACGACCCGAACGATGTGCCTGCCCTTGAGGAACCAGTAGACAAAACACTGTGACTATAACGTGTATCCCCATATAGTACCAAGCCAGATGCAGAAGGTGGCGTTCGTGGATCATATTCCTGGTCGGGAAGCCCAATCCCAACATGTGCCATCCCACGCCTCAATTCGACCAGGTCTCCATCCCTAATGCCGTTCAGTGAAGGCCTTCTCCCAATCCACCGCTAAGCCATGTTCCGAGCAACGACGGGTGAGTCCAGCAGCTCGTAAGCCTTCACCCACCACGCTACGACCTTCCCTCCCAGCCAGCGGGCTCTCGCCAGTCCCCGCATCACGCGACTCTCACAGTCGGTCAGGATCACCACCCGATGGACTGTTCCCGTTTCCATTAAGTGCCACCTCGTCCACGGAACTCCGTGCTGCACGCGCCTCGAGGAATCAGGCAAAGTTGACGGTCATGCGGGCCGCTGAGCACGGGGACATGTGGGAGCCACAGAGAATGTTCCACCACTGACCAGCCCCACGTGTGACTAGAACGCCCCGTGATCTCGTACGCTTGATCATGATCTTGTGTACGCCGTGTCGACGTGGAGCTCTCACAGATGGACTGCACCCAGGTCAGCTATACAGCGAGATTGACAGAAGTATTAGACGCACCCTGCCATCAAGCCTTCTGCGGTCTCTGGAATGGGGCTCTGGATTTTCACTGCCACTTCCGTCAGCCGTTTGTGGCTGTGCTGGCAAATCCCCATCTTCAGGCTCTGGCTGCTGTATTGACGCTCTGCGTGGCCGTCTGCCTGAGCTGATCACGGCGAGTGTGGTCGACGTGTGCTTGCAAGGAGGCTGTCGTGCTGGCACAGCCACGTGGATCTAAAAGAAGTGAAGAAAATTCGTCCACGGGCGCTAGTATCTCCACCGCTAACTCGGGAATTCGTCATTCAATGCCAAGGAACTCTCCCCAACGGAATCGTCCATCCAAAACTGTGCATGTAAGGTCTGCATCCAAAATTCCATAGAGTCCTTGCTTCCAACTCCCCGCCATGACTATCAATATCATGACCATAACCGTCAACCTGTGGCTGACAAGGCTGGTGCCGCTTTTAAGGTGCGTGCTCGCGGTCTGCTCTGATGATCGACGCTAATTCCTCGACGTTCGTCGCAGCCTGAGCAGCAGAAGGGTGCGATGCACCTGGCCAAGGATAAAGTGAAGGTCATGGAGTCTACTGCAAAGCTGGGCGACCCGTTCTCCCGCAACGCCAATGAGAACACCGAGCTGTTGCTAGACTCTACTAGGAACGCATCCGCATTCCCACATGAATCGTAGCCGTGCGCGTGGTCATCTGATGGTGGGGTGACAAGAAGCGACTTAATTATTATCTAGACGTGTTTGTACCTCTCGGAGATGAGAGAAATTCATTGTATCATATTCCGAACATGGCTCGCAACGCAATTCAAGTTCCTCCTCTGATACTTCAAGGGATTTTCGTGGTTCGAAACCATCTGTTCGCCCACTTATAAATATTCTAGCAAAATAATGCCGTTACTCGTTGCGTGCCTTACATATGGGTGTTCGGGTATGCAGTGTTCGGTCACCTCCTTCATCTATGCCCTCTCTATGATCCCTTTCATCTAATATTGCTCTCCTTCCGGCGGTATCATGCCCTCGGACACACATCACGCCTCTAGTGATACCTCGCCCGTGGATGCCGCCACTACAATGGATATTGTTTTGAGTCTCAAGAAGGTATGAACCGCCGAAACAACTGGAACAATGACTGACCATGGCGAGGTTCAGCATGTACATCACCGTCTACAGCGCTTGCAGGTCCGGGTCCCCTGCCGCGAGGGATTTCCCTAAGCTCGATTCCCACGACTGCGTTAGACGAGGGGTCGTCCTCCATGTGAGGTTCAACTGCTTCAGATGTTCCAATATCCTCGATACTCGGACCGCCAAATTCATCCATGAGCGATTTGTGAATCTGTCGTGTGGCTGCACGAAAGCTCGTTACGGGATGGTGTGTGGAATGGGTGGTGCCATTAGGGTGAGCAACCCTTTCTTGAAGGGCAAGATGACAGCGACAAATGACGATGGTGGATAGACAACATGTAGCGTTAGCCATATGGCTTATTATCTAGGCTCCTAAGGTCTGACCTGTCCTGGACAGATGAAAGGATCTGTGCAATGCTGGGCTATTGACTGCATGTAAATTGACCAACCAAGCATATGTGTTCAACGGACTCACTCTTAACACCTGTTATACTGAATGTTAGGTACGTCCCATGAAATTAAAATTGGACATCATACAGTACCTTCGTGGTGACGAGACCGGCTAATGTTATGGTCAATACAAATCTGACCGGGTATTAGATCTGGGAAAATTCAATGGTGGCGGTCAAAAAAGGCACCCACCCATATCTTATGAGACCTAGACTAGCCATGAGCAATTTCAAAGTGTAAGGATGAATTAACAGACTTTGTTCAGCCAAAATTTGGGACAATGACTTTCGAGGGAGCATCTGAAACTCTCTTGAGCGCCTCACAAGCCCAAGGGTATTGTATAGTGTCACAACAACGACCAATGTGTCAAAAAGTATAATGAACACATTATTTATTGTCTCCGCTAGGAATAAATGGTCTGTTAAACTGCAACTGAACATGAGAATTTCGCAGCCCTGACAAAGTGATATATGGAGCTGCTTCAATACAAATGCTGCTGTCACTCACAAACTTATAGCGGCCGCATCCGGACCTGTGACGTTGCATTTATCTTTGACTGCAATAAACTGTAATACCGTATTGTGTTTGAGGATTAATGACAGACTTGCACTTGAAAAGGGAAGCGTGCATACCACCGCCGTACCCAAACTACCCATATACAGAAGAAGACTGAGGGCCCCAAGCACCCACCGCCTGCTTTGATCGTGTTGGGACATCATGGCGTATATTCGCCCCCATGAGAGTCCTGCAGGGGGGGTACGTAAGTCTAAGACTAAGGACTGATCGGCATATAGTTACCTTCTATACCTGGAAGTACCACAAGTGATAGACACTCTAGGAGGTGAGCCCAGGTGTTACACACACTGTTTTGCATCAGATGATGCATACAAGAAAACAAATGTCATACTGGATATGTAGTATGTGAGCCACCTGCGTTTCACGACTAAGCCATCTCACCTCGAGTGGGATGTTTGCTATATCCAAGTATACCGAAAAGATAAAGGCAAGTAAGGCAGGGTAGCGAGCGATAAGGTAAAGGACAGAGCCTAATCTGACTCTTCTGCGCCAGATATAGGTAATCTCGGACGGGAGGGTCAAGAGAGTATCATAGGCGAGCAGTGCTACTTGGATCAGGGATGCGTTAACGGTCCATGATTACTCCTTACACACCAAGGGTAGCAATGTCCACATAGTTAAAAGCCAGGCTTCTAGGTTGTCAGACTCTACACCGCTGAATGGCCCGACATACTCACTTATCTGAGATCACCTGAATATCCACACTTTGTTGAGAGGACATGTGGTGATTGTATACTGTGAACTAAGTTGGATAGATATCTGGATGTTAAAGATGAACCGTCCACCAAGAGAATCTTATAGCATGGGATGGCAGAGGGGGACAAATACCGCTATCGAGTGCGTCTGCGGAAAGGGGTATGATGACATTTCAATCACATCGGACCCTGACTAAAGGGTGCACTACAATACCTGGAATGAAGGAGTCCATGCTAATTACCCGAGCCGCGAGGCACGACTGAGTTGTTAGCCCGTCATGGGATCTGGAGACAGTGTTGAACTCCCCATCCTCAAGACGCAGTACCTCTACACATTGAGAGTTGAAGACTCCTTGATGCCTTGGCTTGATCGCCAGCCATCCTTCATGTTTCGGTGCGTCATAGATCAGACATCAGAACACTGCCAAAATACAATAGAGGCCCTGCTATCACGGTAAGTAACTCCATGAGGGTGGTCCCAGCACGGTGGGCTGTAGCGGCCTTGATTTTGCCGTGGCTCAACCAGAAAGTGTCTCTTGATGTCGATGACATGCATAGTGAGCTCAACATGTAGTATAAAACAACCTGAGCTTTAACCTCATGTCCAGACATCACCCTACTAGAACGGCCGTTGTGCCGTGTTCTGTAGAACCAGTCCGAGTCTGGGAAGGATAGAAGGAAAGGCAAGACATTATAAAACGATTGAGGTGGGATTATATGAATGTCGAATCCACGAAGTCACAGAAGTCTGGGTCACACAATCCATTATTTTACGCTCGACGACCCTCATCGTTTGAGTGGGCGGCGGTCGGTGCCAAAATTATGTAACCAGTGCTGGATTGGACAAAGCTTGCCGTTGTCCAGGGTCGCCCGAGTCATGTGACTCCGGCCACTCGTGCCCACTGTCCACACTTTTCACCACGGTCTACTCGCAACAACGCTCACATTGCCCCCTATGTCCTATTCCCTCTAGTATAAATACCCCAGCTCCTCTTTCCCACTTTTTCTTCGCGTCCTTCTTCACACTCTTCGTGCTCGATAGCCATCAAGGCTTCAAGCTCTGTCTCTTTTGCAGCCGCCCTAACCACTTCCCACTTCCCATTTCTTGTTGACTCGGAGGTTTGTATCTATGCTTGCGCCGGCTTGAGCACGGTCCGGTTCCCGGCACCAGCCATGTCCCGTAGCAAGCTAGTACTTACGGCGAGACCCTGATCGTTGAGTCGGCGGCGGTCGGTGCCAAAATGATATAACCAGTGCTAGAGCATTCGGAGCTGAGCCACCCCTAGATCGTGCGGGACACGCGGCGGCCCGGCACCGGCCATGTCCCGCAGCGACTAAGCACTAAGAGCTCCTTCCTGCGTCCATGACTGGGACAAGAAGTGGGTTTGGGGAGATTACAGAAGCAGCAGATATGTCAAACAGCGAGCCCACGCTGGTCGAATAGAAGTCCTCGTCGACGGCCGCTTGGCCATAAACGATCCTAGAAGCATTGATTTCCGCCTTCCGCGAAGATTGACACGAACAATTGATTTACCATAGAGGTCATCCTCTCGCAGCGGCGGGAAATAGAGAAAAGAAAAGCGTAAAAGAAGTGTCAGACTTTGATGATTCCGATTCTGATTATGAGTGCTCTTTTAATTACGCAGCGTGGTATAAATGCATGGCTTATAAGAGAGTATGTGTTACTTGAGGTATCTGTTAGGAGGGGGAGTCTACTGTAATATCAAATCACTGATCTGAAATTATGGTTCGCACTAACCACGATCGAGTGCACGATTTCAGACAACATAACTGCATACATGCAGGGTGAGCCCCCGCTGTGAATTTATGTACAATATAGACCTGACACAGTAGCTAGACATGGTATAGTCAAGCCGCAATATGTATTGGGTCTAATTTCTCCTTGAACATCTCTTCGACTGCTTTTCGCCGGATGTTACCTTTCGTCTGGATTCAAGAAGGAAGTCATATTCTGGACGTAAGATTAAATTGGGAAACATACATCTGTCGAGGCAGAGTTCCTCGATTAACGACGATGATCAGGTTTATATCCGTGATGCGTTCGTGGAGATAGCGCCGCGCATGAAAGTCCTGCGTCCTCTGAAGGATATCTGCTCTGATTTTAGCATGGTCCATATCATCCTTCGCCGGTTCAACAAAAAGCGCTGGTGAAGGGCGCCCACTGCCAACAGACACAGTCCCAATGAGCTCAGAACATGTAGTTCGCACATGATCTTCTATAGATCTGCAAGGGTATCATCGGTAGGATTATCGTCCTAAGAATGAT